>WTSP01002152.1:328008-410356 GCA_025331215.1 Actenoides lindsayi
TGGAACAGGCTGCCCAGAGAGGTTGTGGAGTCTCCTTCTCTAGAGACTTTCAAGACCCACCTGGATCTGTTCCTGTGGGGCCTATCCTGGGTGATGCTGCTCTGGCAGGGGGGTTGGACTCAATGATCTCCAGAGGTCCCTTCCAACTCCTACCATTCTATGATTCTATGATTATTTTGCACATCTCTTTTCACTTAAATGATTTTTTCCTTCTTGTCCTGAACATACGCATAATTGTGCTGCATTATGAAGAAAGTGGACTTTATAGGCTGGAATATTGGTTTCCATAGTGATGATTCAAAGTAGGGAGGTATTCCATAATGGTTTATTCCACTATCATCATACTGGTGATTAGAGTTGTGGTTCGTTTTCAGTAGTCAGAAAATGACTTGTTGAAGAAACGCACACATTGTAAAATATAAAAGTGTTTCAGTCGTACATTTGTCTGGCCAGGTGGAAAGGTTGGCACAGTTTTTCACCTCAGCCTTGCCTTGAGCTTTTGTAGACTATCATGTTAAAAGTTACAATTCTTAATTAGTAAGACCAACAGTTTTATCTTTTCACTGAAGTCCGGATCACCTAATATCATAGAAACATCAGCTACAGTAGGGCATCACTTTGTATTTAAAAGACTGTCCTGTTGCACAGGTGCAATGTTGGAGTGATGGGTTGACAGACAACTACTGTGTCATCCATAGTCATTGCATCTGGGTAGCAGGCTCAAGATTTATTTGGAGAAATATAATTGTATAAAAACAACGTCAAATATCATTGATGCTGACTGATTGCAACATCTACCTTTTATCTATATCTATCTATTATCTACCTTTTATATACCTAGTCTTGTAATGAATTTTGGCTAAATCTGCAATGATTGAATGAATCAGCATGCCTAACTAATTTCACCTCTAAGAGTTACAGAGAGATCTGGTGATCTCTGATAAATATTTTATGTAGTGTATGTAATTTGATAGTGAGAAGATGAGCGTAGATTATTCAAGAATATATTGATGGACTAGAAGTTCTTTGACCTGTAATCTAATTGAACAACTGTGGTCCTAAAGATTGCATCTGAAGATTATTTGATGGTTAATGATTTTGGCCAAGTTTATCATGAGGAAGTGGCCAAGAAAACACAGATTGGTATTCTAAACAGACAAGTCAAGGCTAGAAGAAAACATTAAGCCTTCAAAGTTATTTGGCCCAAACACACTTCTGTTTCCTCTGGAAATTTCATCAATGAGAATTAAAACAAAAAAATAACTCTCTGAGGATTCCAAATTTAATATATGTTACCAAGACCGTACTTCTGGTGTAATAGCTTTCTCAGGCATGGCATCACAAGAGAAAGCAGAAACTGCCCTCTGAAAGCAGTTAAGACCATGCCAACTCCATAATCGAGCTTCTTGCCTGTGCAAAACAAACTGAAATGGGCGACCAAGAGAAAGAAAGAAAAACACCAGAAATCCTCCTGCTCAGCCAGACACAGACCTTGGCAGTAGTGTGCAGCATCCCTTTTTCAAAAGAGTAATATTGCAACTTGAAAAATCAAACCAGCACTATTTCAGTGAGAGGTGTTGTGGCAGTAGAGAACATTATCTTGTTCACATCTATGCAAGATTATGTCTCAATAGCAGCTCTTATTTAAAAACTACAGGATGAAAAGAGCGATTACTGAACCCTGCCTCATTCTGGCTCCTGACCTCTAGATAGCGTCTCTACAGCGGGCCGGTACAGAGCAATACAACACCCAGTAGCAAAGCTAATTCCAAACCAGCTGATAATGTCACCGTGGCATGGAAGCGGCCTAATCACATGGGCACGTGTTGTGCTTGGCCTAATTAGGCTTGCTGAGACAGGGCAATTTGATTCCCCAGCTAGCCTTGAATGGCTCAGCATGGCATGTATTGCGAAGTGTAGGGATGCCTGTATTTTCTCCTGCTCTATGTCCAGCATTTTACATTCTGATATGGCTGAAAGCAAGTCCAGTCTTTATGCTAGGAGGGAGAAGTAGCAGCAAATAATTATATTATGTTTATGCCCTAAAGCGACAATCCATGTTCTAAATGTTTGTGTAATCTAAAGACACAAAGTAAGGGTAGGGTTTGCAGATGCAGTGCATACACGCAGCTTGCAAAGGTTGAGAACTTTTATTTCAGAGCAGGAGTTTCTTGCCTGTAAGATGCTTAATACTTAGTTGAGATTGAAATCTTCAGAGAAGCCAAAATGGCAATGATACTTCTGTAGGCAACTATGAAAATCTCAGCCTGCGTGAAAAAAAAATAGAGGTGAAAGAATATTTACCAAAATATTTTCACTGCCCTTAAATCTAGAAGTACATGCTGGTGGCTTAGTTGCATTGAACGTACTTCCTGAGAAGATGAATACCATTACTTTTTGTTCTTGAGAATATTTACAGAAAAAAAGAGATACCAAACCCACACATACAAGAGTGTGTTTGCTTGTATAGACACTAAAAAGTTCTGCAGAGCAATCAGGAAAGCCATTTGTGGCTTGGGAAGCCAGCAGTGAAATGCTGAAAGCAGGAAGTTGTGACTTTTTTGTGATCTTCAGACATTATTAGTACGTGCGTCTGTTTCGTCAAAACAATTCTGTTATGACAGTATTGGCTGTTCTGTTGTAACATAATAACAAGGCTCCGTTGTCATAACAAACAAAAATATTGCTACAATATTTTATGCAAGTCTTCCATCAAATAATTTTAAATAATGAACACTTTCATAGGAATCTAGTTAGCTGAATTTCAGAAATGTTCAGGAATGAAATTAAAATGAACAGTGGCTTTGCTCAGCTTGGAGAACTGTGACTTTTAGGCATCCTTATGCCTGATAATTCTTGATTTTAAAAGGAAGATAAATTAGATAAGTAGATTGCCTTAGAAAAAACAATTCAGCAGACACTTGATGTAATCTTTAATGTTTAATTTGGTAATTATATATATTTAGAATTTTCTGATGAGAAAATGTTATGTTATTTGGGGTGTTTGATAAAAGAGACGTTCTTTTTATGACTGTACACACAGCCCCGCTAACAGAACATAATAGTATTTGTTTGAGAAAAATTTCACCACATAATTGCTACTGTGATGACAAAAGAAGTCCTGTATAGCTTGGTGTTGGTATACAAACGTTGTTTTCTAAAAAATAAAGGACTGAGAAAGTCAGGCAGAACGTCAGGCTCAACGTTCCATTGTGATGCTTACAAACAATATACCATCCTATATATTGTATGATACACAAACAATACTTAACCTTGAAAATTACAGTTCCTTACATAAGATGGTGAGTCAGAAGTACAGTTTCATAGGTGCCTATTTGTAGTATCACTACCTGATGCCTTGTTCTCATCATAACATTCTGCTGTGCCATTTTTTTTTTCAGTTCTCATCAGGAAACATAATGCAGCAAAGGACAGTGGCAAGCTTTGCATCAATTAATACTGCCTTTACTTCAAAAGACACAGGCAGCCTTACCCTCATCTTGTCTTGAGGTTCAAGAATAATGCTGTCCCTACTCCAGAGAATGAAATGCAATAGCATTTCTTTCAGAAGTAGTCTGCAAATGGAGCCTGTATCCATGCTTCCAGTTTTTCAGTGTGTATATTGGTAGTATATATAGTGTATATCAATAGCTGTATTTATTGATATTGGTAGATAATAAATCATATCTATAGAAAAATATGCATCTATGTGTTTAGAACTTATATAGGTAGTATATGGATATATATGTCACTAAGAAAGGGGCAGCCACAGAGTGGCTAAAGAATCCTGTGCAGATTCTCTTTATTCTATTCTTTTCTCAGTTTCTCCTTAGATTATCTCCTTAAAGTAACTCACGCTGATACAGTGACCATACAAGTAGGAACATATCTGTGAGCAGGAAAAGCTTCTGAAGGAAATTTGCAAAACTATAGAAAATGAACCAAACCATAAACCCTGTCCTATGTACTGTAGGTGGCATGAGTGCTGGGGTTAAATTAGCTGTTGGCCTAAAACTACAAAAAACTAAGCTGAGTTTAGACATACCAGCTTGATACCACAGAATCCAAAGTGAGCTTTCAATTCAGATAATATTCTGAGGACTTGAAAATGAAGATGAGTGAAACATATTTAAATCAGCAAACAGTCACTCAAATAGTGATTGGTTTTGGCTCGCTATGTAAGAGTAAGACTTTCATGCATTCTGTTCACAGTTTGAGATGTTAAATTAGCTTATGATAATATGGTAGCTTGCCCCATTTTACCAAGCAATTTTTCTGTTGCTTCTTTTACTTTTCCCCTGTTTTTCTATTTTACTTTTATATTGTTCTTCTGTTGTTCAAAACCTTAAATATTTAAAGCACTGGAATATTGATAAAATAAGAGAGATGTTCATTTTGATGATACTAGTGAAGAAAGGTAACATTTTCTTTTTGTAGTTAAAGACATTTTTCAGATGAAATGACACTATTTGCTTTATGCCAGCCCTGTCTGACAATAGAAACAACCTGATGCAGTCAGTCTTTGATTATACCTGGCCTCTTCACAGCAGAAACAAAGGCAGTTGTTGAACCATCTATTTGGCTACAGTTTGTAATACTCTTTTGGTTGTGCTTGCAAAACAGTGAAGCAAGACAGCATCCCTGTTTCTGAAGAGGGGAAAGGGAGAAGAGATTAAAAACCAATTGTATGCTTCATTTTAGAGTACTGTAGTAACTTCACCTAATGTCAAAACACAGTTGGTTTATTAGGAGCCGCAAGGAAAGACTCACTGCTGGGAAATCAGCAATTAGTTCTTTGTACAGTTATGCAAAATCCGGGTTTATATCTGCAGCACAAATAGGACTGCAATTAGACACTTACCCCTAGAAGTTCTGAGCAGTCATTCATCTGCTGCTTACAGTTTCAGCCTGTGTGTTACAGCAAAGTCCACCACAAAGGCAGTTAATATAAAGATGTGTTGTCAGTCAAGAAAATATAAGAATGTGGGTTTTTTTAATGTTATTATTTCTTAAGGATGAGTTGTTTAATGGATCAGATGTCTTTATTTCATTTCTAAGAAGAAACCTTTATGGAGCAAGGCAAGGGACCAAAATCTATTTAGCAGTACACTAGTGCCTGGCACTTGAGGTTGTCAGTGCTAGGACATTACCTTGCCATGGAGTGTAACACAGATATTATTGATACTCTGAGGGTTTGGGCTTTTGCCCCTCCATGGTCAACTCCATCCCTTGGGATTTTACCTTCACTTTAATTGTGTGCCTATTCCTTCATTGCAGATGAATTTACGGTTTACAGGACTCTGTAGGCAAAGACCGCTGAGTCCACAGATGGTACACAGGAGTAGATCAACAAATTGACTTCATGTGCAAGCCAAGCCTTATAACTGTTTCGTATAAATAACCTTAACTGCGGAAGTTGTCTTGGCAATAGCAGATTCAGGTTGGAAGATCTGAGAGGCCTGATCTCAGATACCTTGAAATCCTAGGATGCTAAAATGGCACTAACAGATTAATTACTGGAAAATATTCAGATCATCTTAAAAATCACCCTGAATTTCCTTAGAAGTTACAAACATTACATACAAAATCATTGATTTTTAAAATGTAATGAACATTGGGAAGCTTAAAAAATTAATTCAACATCTGTAAAAACTGCTCTCTAAGCACCTCAGGATGTCATTGTTGTATCTGTTAATCCATAAGCAAAAATGAAAGAATTTTACTAAATACTTGAAGTAAAAATCTGACTCCCCCATAGCTCCTGGCAACACTCTGTCACTTGAACTGGGCCAGAGTTACAGTCCTAGTGTTTTAATTAGAGGTGGACCAAAGCCCTGTCTCTGTAAAAAAGCTGGGGTCTGAATTTACTTTAAGTATCTCGGTACGATTTCCACTGTCGCATCTGGACTGCATTTTGTGCCTATGTCTGGAACCTGCACATCAGACAGATATAACCAGGGGTAATTTATTTCAATCAACAGCACTCTGCAGATTACTGTACCCAACTTCCTTAGAGGTTATAGAGTACTGACAAGGGGGTCCCTTGAATCAACCTTTGGACTTTCAAAACTGTCTGTTGTTTGGTATACGACACCTGTTTTGCAACTCCTCTGTGAGCACCTAGTACTTGCTTTTAGTTTTAGCAGGTGTAAAAGCCATTGTGAATGTGATGTGTGTAGTGGGGAAAAAAAACCCCAAAACTTTTTAAATTGCATTTTGGTAGTATGAGGACTTTTAGGGATGCTTTTGTTTCCTGAAGAACATGTTTGACAGGTGGGATTGTTTATGAATTTGAGTGCAAGCACTGACAAAGTAAGAAGCACCTTCTGTGATGTCTCAGAGAAGTCATGGATGTCCCATCCCTGAAAGTGTTCACGGCCAGGATGGATGGGGCTTTCAACAACCTGCTCGAGTGGAAGGTGCCCCTGCTCACTGCAGGGGGACTGGGACTAGATGATCTCTAAGGTCCCTTCCAACCCAAACCATTCATGCTGTGGCACAACAGTGTCTCAAGTCCATGGCATGGTCTTTCTTCAATTCAAATGTGTCAAAACCAGAAACCGTCTTCATAAAGTGCCAGCTTTTTTGATACTTTAACAGGACAGTTTAGCAAGGCCCAAGGTGAAATTTTGCTGCAAAAATAGAGGGAGAGGGATGTGGCCCAGCATCAGGGCAGTCACACAAGGTTTGAGGAGGGGATCCAGTTTCAGTACTCCTCCCTTTGTGTGAATGAGGGAGCTGTTAGGATATTCAGGAGAGGGTACGTGGATAAGGGGAAACCTGGAAGGGGGAACTCAGATCTGGCTTTAGCTAAATCAGAGATGTATGCCATAAAGAGTAGCCCTGTTGGTTAACTAGAATCAAGGGGATATCCCTTTTAACCGGACAAAATGTTACTTATTTTGGTATAAACTGGGGAGGGCAAATTGTAAAATCTCAGTAACTTCCAGAAAGTGGAAAAACTTTCCCATTCAGATTTACCCTTGGGTCCTGCAGCAGCCCCACTGAGGGCATTTGTTCATTTGTCCTTCTGGAGCACCTCTCCCAGCTGTGTTTTCCCTGCCCCGTTTCTGGCTGTGCGCATGTGCAGCGTGCCATGTACAGAATGGTGTGTGACACACATTAATACATATAGATAGCCTTCTGCTCCTGACCTTACAAACTGTCCACTTCAGCACTGTGATTCTATAAAATGTCCAACTGCAGTCCAAGAAATGCATTTTAAATGTGAATGCAAACATTTCTATTACTGATAACACCAGCGCAGCATTTTTTGCTTTGCTGGGATTAGGACCTTGATAGTTAAAGTTACATTGGAGTAATGACACTCCAAGGTCGTGTCCTTTACTAACATGGCAAAGGAGAGAGAGGCCTTTGCTATGTTTCTGCTGATAAAATTAAGAAGGATTATTCCTTTTGTTTGGTGAGGTACGTTAAAGATGAGAAAGTATATTTCTGACCCATAAATATTTTAGGTCACCAAAAACTGGAAGAAATTTACACATTGCACTTCATGAAAGTTGTATTTAATTCAGACTAAAAGTCAGATTTTAGAAAACATTCTGAAAGCTGATAATGATGCACATAAGTGCATCCCTCCTCAGTCAAGAGCTGTCTTCTCATATGGGCAGGAAAGCAGTTGCAGTTCAGGTAGGGACACCTTAAAAAGAAGAAGGGGAAAAGAAAAAAAAAAAAGTACTATGATCTGCAGAGATAAACTCATAGGAACTTCCAGCTCAGAAGGATAACTCACAACCTCTGTTTGACTATGCTTCACCGTGCTTCACTTTCATACTCTGTAAAATGGGGGTAATAATCTTTATTGATCTGTCTACCTTTTAGGAATGCATTAAGGAAAACTTAAGTGATGTCTTTACAGTGTTTTGAACAGTTTTGATATATGCAGCTCTTACAAAACAGCTTAGTAGGTGGGCTTGCCTTTTCACCAGGTCTTCCCACAGGGGAGCTGTCCTTGATTTTCATTATGGTTCTCTGGACTTATCATCCAAACTTCTTGGAACTGGGCAAGTTTGGTAACTTGATGTTGACTTCAGCACCTACCACACGTTAGCTGAGCTGCTGTAGTTCACCAGGTGCACCATTTCCGCTCAAGCAGACCATTTATGTTGTCACATTTGAACTTCCCCACTGAGCCTACCCAGGGGCGCACCACCAGGCAGTGACTGCTGAAGGAGCAGTCACTCATTAGGACATTGTCACTTGATTGAGTCATAGCTCAGCCTAATAACAGAAGGAAGAGGGTGATCCTCTGACGAGAGCCCCTCCAGCTATGGCTAAGTTAGTTGGACATCATTGCATGATACTTTCTTGAGGATGGACTTCCTAGGGTTGGTATGTATCTCCTCTGGTGATTTAAATATGCAGAGGTCTTCGCAGATCCAGGCTCACAACACAGCTCTTAACGTATATCCTTTTTATATCTTTAGCAAGATAGTCAGTTTTCCTCTAGTTTTGCACTCTCAAAAGGTAACTTAGTGGTCTGCCCACAAAGCCACTGATGTTTTCACTAAGCAGTTATTTTAGAGCTAATTTTACACTGTATTGTACAGCTCCCATTAATATAATACAAATTAATTGTTGAAATCTATAGGAATTTTATGTTTGTTTCAGACACAAATTTGCCTTCATTTCATTAGAAACCCTTTAGCCCATTTTCATGAGGAAATTAGTCTTATGACTAGTGAGTGCTGTCTGTCCTTCTCTCCCTCTTTCCATCCATCCATCCATCCATCCATCCATCCATCCATCCATCCCTCCATACCTACCTAATGGCTTTGAAACAGCTGACCAATTTCAACAAAATTTCTCAGAAATATAGAGATCTGAAAAGATGATTGAGCTAAGTGCAATGAGAATCAGCAGACAGACTGAGGAAAGCTACTCTGTTACTATCCCCACTGAGGAAAAAGAGGGAGAACTCAGCTGTAATCCACCCTATTTCTCAGCAGCTGAATAGGTCTACGTTAGTCAATGTATGTGATAAAGGACAGAGGGCCACTGGGATCATACAGGTGGGGGACAAAAGGCACACACAGTGTGGTGGATGTTGAGGATAAGGAGAAGGAAGTAAGGCTTCTGGGAAGACTAGAGAGGGGTGGCTATAATAAAATCAGAGATGTGGTGAAGGAAATAGAGATGTGGTGTCTTTTTTTTTTTTTTTTTTTACTTTTCCTGTTACAATAATCCTATGACTGTAGCTTCACTTGGATTTGTTTGGGAAAAAAAAAAAAGAAAGAAAGTTTGGTTTTATTCCCAAATTTCATCAAAAGTTTGTTACCAATGCTCTAATACTTGGAAAAAGTGTCTTTCAACAACATAACTTTCTTCAGCCTAGCAGCTTATTGACTTATTACAGCATCTGTTTAACATCTCATCCTAATATTAGTTTTACAGGCACATTCACATTTTAGGAAATCAGCATCTGTTTGACGTCTCATCCTAATATTAGTTTTATGGGCACGTTCACAGTTTAGGAAATCACTATATTCTCAAGCCTGAGATGTCACAAGTGTCTCTTTCTGCAAGTACTTGTCCCAGAAATGTTAGCCAAAATGTTTTATCTAATACTAGCCCTCCCATTGTGTAGTACTATTTAGTTGTCGTCCAAAAGCAGCTGCATTTTTATGAACTTATCTTAATAAGCCATGTCCTGAAAGGCACCAGTGTGTCTTTGTTCCTCTCTGAGATGACATGGGAGTAATGGGTGGTCATCTAGGGTACTAGGTATCAGTAAATCAAGGAAAATGACATAAAAACCTCAGTTCACAGTTAATAATATTGTACAGATGACTTGCAGAAAGCAGGACAGACAAACAGACTGATATTTCCATCTATTTCACTGTGTTCAAATGAGAGGTGGGGGAAAAAAAACATGATTCAGGGTCCAGAGTGGGGCCCAGCATGTGTTTTGTACAGTCACAGACACAGCAGGTTTGTTGGGGATGGCAGTGGACAGTGGTAAAACGTCCAGGTGATATGTAATGCAACAACTGAAAGTCCTCATCACCCCAGTGAAGAAACAGTTGTTTCCCACCCTCAGCTTCTCACGTCTCTCTCTCTCTGTGCTTATTTTGGCTACGTTAGATGTCACATGCATAAAACAAGTAGTTATGTGTGGCGAGTATGTGCAGCACGTGTGGATTTTCCCTTCCTATGTCTTTTTTTTCCAGATTATTGGAACAATCCCACTGATGCCTAATCCAGTCCCCTCCAGCCAGGCAGCAGGTGGAGCTCAGGGACTTCAGGTGCAGCCGATAACTCCACAGTTATTGACCAACGCCCAGGGTCAGATCATCGCTACTGTCATCGGCAACCAGATACTCCCAGTGATCAATACCCAGGGAATAACATTATCGCCACTCAAACCAGGCCAGCAGGTAAAGTGTCTGTAGCCTGAATGATTACCCAAACAGATGCACAGGAATCTTTCACTCCTCACAGACTCCTTCATGAGAGAAAACTGCCCGAAAACGCCTGAGTCTTTATCATTTTTAATAACAAACGATTAATTTTATCACACGTGGTATATTAGTACATACTATCTATCTAGGCATTATGTAATGTCATATTATATAATTTATTTATATATTCAGGGGTTATCCAGGTGTTTTGCTTGGGTTTTTTTTTTCTTTTCAAGGTCAATATAGGGTCAACTGAGAAATTTTCTGCAGCAAAAGCACAATAGGAATATGAGACAGGAGAGGCCCATCTGGCCTGTAAAGTTCAGTTCCTTAGTAGACTGGGGTATGAAATATTTTGGACCATGCAGAGAAACCAAAGAAAAGTATAAAAAACCTACTAGTCTCCTGCACTGGAAAATCAGATCTGATTGTGCATATGTGGATAGACAGAAAGTATTTTCAGGGAAATTGTTATTCAGTGTAAGGCACCAGGGAGCTCACAGACTTCGTGAGGGGTGCAGCAACTTCACCAAGGTCCAGAAAGATTTCTGTCCGTCTTTTTATAGCACTTTAAAGTCAAATTAATTAGTTTTGTCCATGTCTGTAGAGCAAAGAATTGTAGTACCACCTTTTTTCTCTGAAATTGAGGAGTGAATAGACATCAAATGTGGTTACCAAAAGCGTACTTCTAAAGGTGTCACTCACTTAAATGTTCATCTTAGCATTCCTTTTGCTGGTGGTGCTTGTTTGCTAGTTCCGCCTATACCCCGCCCCATCCCAGGTAGCAGTCTTTTGTATGTTTCTGACAATCCCAGCTCCTCCTGAACTCCAAATTAATTTTTTTTTTATTTTATTTTTTTTTTTCAATTTAGCAGTAGAGAGACAATCGATCTCTAAGGTGACTGTTTGTTTTGAAAATGTTTCACATCCAAGTTACATACTCTTTTTTTTTCCATCCTATCCTCTGTGGTATCTAGCAGAGGCATTTTCCAAAGCACTTGTCATTTATCTAACTCTGTTTTCTTCAATGGGAGCAGATTTATATTACTGGCAAGTGCTTTTGCAATTGTGGCATGTACATGGTTTCAGACAAAGCAGGATGAGTGGCAGGGTGGGCTCTGTATTCTCCAGCATGGGAAAGCCTGGCCATGGAATAAGAAACTCAGCAGTTTACATTTGGTTTCCTGGGGATATATGGAGTGGGGTGCTTCTTTTTGAGTCAGTCCCTAAAAGAGAATAGATCTTTCCCTCCTTTATGGGAGAAACTCTCAAAAAGCATACCAATCCTGAGATCCCTTCTGAAACTCATGACATATAGAAGTCAAGGGGAGGATAGAGGTCCTGTATTATCCCCTGAAACCTTCTCACCTGCAACAGCAACACAGCTTTTGAGTGCTGCAGCAAAGCAACCTCCTCCAGGCAATGTCCGCCAGCAGTACCAGCGGGCAGAGGGGACAGAGGAGTGACCTTTCTCTGCCCATCTACTGACACTTGACTCACATACAGGGACAAACTGCTGCTGAAGGCTGCAGCTGGCTGAGTGAGCAGGGGTTTGAGGTAGGAAGTCCCTGTTTAGTCATATTGTGCAGTATCGTACTGGCTCACCCAACCTGTGCGCTCATGTGCAACAACAGAGATCACCAGTCAGCAGAGCTCTGGTTATGTCCAAGAGCCAAAGACTAACCCTAACCCCATATTGTTCCAGTCTGCCCAGCAGCGCTTTGTAGGTAGGAAGCATTGTTTTGCTAAGATCAATTTCACAGGGTCCAGCCTGTGCATCTCCCATGAAGTACTGAGGTCCCCGGGGCTGCAGGAAGGGACACCAAACAACACAGAGCCTCCTTATCTACATCTGTTGGAACCTAATCACGACACTATTTTTGATGGGGGGCATAGTGCAAACACTCTATGAAAAAATAGTGCATGTTACCGGGTTTTAGAGGAGCCACAGAAAATTATTTCTATGTATTTGTGCTCCCTCTACTGGCCCTTCTGCTTTTACTGAAGGAAGGCAGAGGAAATTTTGCCATTGTTTCCAGTGGAAGCAGCAAAGAGATATGAAAGCCGGATTCCTCATGGGAATAATGTTGATGGACAGTCAAGAGCAACTGAGCTAGTACTATGCAGCTTGCTGTATCATTTGAAATGTAAATAGAATTATATAAAGTATGAGGAGATCCTGAATTTATCTTACTGCCTGGGTAAAGTCTTAGCCAAACTGTAGCGTTTGGCTAGCGATAGAATATTTAGTCATAAGTTTTAAACCTTGTTTTCAGAACAACCGAGTGCTCAAACTTGGAGGGCTCGGGAGGAATTTGAAATATTTTTGAAAATGGTGTCACATAGCACTTGCTGTCTTGTAACTTGATGAAAGAGGCTTCTGAAGGGTGAAGGAAGAGAATAAGACAAGTTTGGGAAAAGTTTTGAGAATGTCACAGGGAAATAAATGAGGAAATAAATAATGTAGTAAAATGTTCCAGTTGCTAGTGATCCTAGTTTAACTTTCAACTTGTCACTTCCTTGGAAACTAAGTACAGCAGGAGAAGGAGAGGTGATTGCAAGCGATGAGAGTAAGCTGCTGCTTGTGAGCTGAGTCACAATAATTGAACCTGTGTAGCCTGCTTCAGTTGCCAAGTAATGTGTGCTAGGGCTTATTTTTTGCCTGAAGATTGAAGACTTAAATGCCTCAGATATTGTTTTTAGTCAGCTACTTAGGTAGACTACATGTGTTATTTATTCATACAACTTTCTCAAACTTGACAGACTAAAACCTCAATGTCTCCTCATGGAAATGAGGAATACTACATGTAGTGTAGAGCGGTGCTGGGTTTTTTTCTGTTGTAAGTAGGTTGCTTTTTAATGTACACAAGCAATTCCTTTGTAATCCTATTCCTTTTATTTTAAAGAATAAATAGATGTTTCTGATTTACGTTCTTTTAAACTACCCACAGTAGGTATTGCTCCTCTTTAATTATACTGAGTAGTTAAAGCTTCAGTGTTGTCACTTTTTTCCCCAGGTTTTGCTAAATCTGGGCAGCAGCATCTATGCACAGGCTGAGAATTCTCCTAGAAATGGCAATGGCTTTCTAAAGCAGGCAGCTCTTTGCGCTCCTCTTGTAGTCTGCGTCCTTTTTATCTCTGTTCATAACCAAGTTTTTCTTGGCCTTTAATAATTTTTGCTGCCCATCTCCCAACCGTTTCAATTTCCAAGCTAATCTCTTCAAGATTTTGTGATCGGAACTGAATGCCATGGTCAGGGTGATGATGCATCACTGTTTTACATAATAACATTATAATATTTTCAGCATTATTTTCTGTCTTTATCTCAACACAGACTAACATCCTGCTTTTTTCTAACTATCTCTGCTCACTGAGCAGGCTTTTCAATAAGCAGATGTACCCACCAGGATATATCTTTGCTTCCCTGTTACCGTGTGAATCACTAAAATGGTTCCTTTTCATGGGAATCACTTTGCACCTATCTACTTTGTAATTTTTCTTTCATAATGCTCCCCTGGTGTGGTGTAAACAGGATCTGTAAGTTGTTCATGGTATTCTGTACTGACTTAAGAAATTCACGTGTTCCTCCTGCTGATTCAGCTTCACCATTGTTCACCATCTTTCCTTGTTGCTTGCTAAAACCATTCAGAAAAACATGGTCTAAACCCTTTGATCTCTACCTGTAGTTTCCTTTCTTGAAAAAGGACAATATATTCCCTAATTTTGTGGTTCTTCCTTTTTTAAGCTGTTTATATCTCACACTAGAAGAGTACCCTGTAACCTTAACTTCTGCACTTCCTCCACGCCTCTCAGGAGGGATTTTGTCAAAATCCAGAACATACGGCCAAATGCACATTTTTGTCAAGAAGACATGAGCTTGTTGTAACAACTTGTCAGCATTGTCATTTGCTATTGGATTTGAAAGCCTTGTTTTCAGGTGTTCTTTCATATCTTTAACAGCACCTGTTAACACCAACGCGACTGACAGAAGAATCTGAACCATGAATTGAAGTCTTACGAAATTTAGAAAGGATTCACCTTGCTCAACTTAGTCATAGAGCAGTTAGGCATCTGATGGAAGCTAGTTAACTAGAATTCTGTAGAGACACAGAGACATAGACAAGGAGACATATGCGTGTCCAAGGGGCAACTCAAGCTATCAAAATAGAATCATTTTTCGATAGGTTGAATCTCTAATAGGTATCATAAGGTATCTGTTGTCTCCACTGACATGAGAGGGGGCTAAGGTAACTATTTTAGGACAGACAATTAATTCTTAGGTCAGTGAAATTAGGTAAGAAGAATCCAGCTGTCAGTGATCACTGTGGTTCCTGACATGTTCTCGTTCATGAATGCTATAAACAACTTTCCTAATAATTGGTGTTTTCAGAACTATTTTCTTGCTCGCACAGAGGCAACTTCTACATATTCTATTGTTCTCCAGCGTACCTCATCAAGTGGGTTCCCTTCTTGTTGCTGTCTGGCTCTTTCTTTCTACATACCAGACTCATTAAATCAGGCCTGTAGTCCCAGTTGTCCTCGGTCTTCTTTCATCTATACAGCCCACCAGTACCTTTCGTATGTCATCGTGTCTTAGAGCATAAAGCTTTGGGCTTCTGCCAACTCTAACACAATAGAACAAGCTACTAGGCAGCATTTTCTTGCATAGTTGGTTCCCTGTCTTCATTGTCATTGGCTATCATGCTGCAGATTAACTGCTGAAAAGACTTGGGTAGCTCTCAGATGGGTCTGTGGACATCCTTGCACATCTGCTTTCCAAATTTCATGCCAGGCACTTTCTTTCTGCAGTCTCAACCTACCACGTGCACACTACAATCTCATTATCACAACTCCATGCAGTCACTTGTTACCCTCTCCCATTAAAATCTAACCAGCTCTCAATCGTTTTCTCTCTGCAGTGCTCTTATTACTTTGGTGCTGTCTTTTTTGATGAGAAATGCACTCTTCTTTCTCTGTGTTTTAATATAGTCACTAAACTGTGTTGTCTCAATCCAAATTTGTTTTTCTTTTTCATATGATGACTTTCAGTGATGAACATGACAATTTTTCTCACTTCTTTCTCTTTTCCTTTTCCATCAGCATTGCATAATTCCATTTCCTCTGTGGATAAAATTACTAGATTTTTGAAAGTCAAGATTACCAGACTCTTTACAAGTACAAGGGACTGCAGCAGATTTTCCATGCCACAGCCTGAACATTTGACTTGTAACTTACTTCTTCCTGATCAGTTTTCTTTGTGGCATCTGCACTTGCAGGAATGGGATATCTTAGAAAAGTAAATATACCTGCACCACACCACTGGGAAAAGAAAGATACCACTACACTGCCTATGTCACCCAAAGGAACTGAAGTGCAGAGAGAGTAAAGCACTGTTCACTGCACAAACCTTACTGTTACCTTTGAGATATGCACCTACCTACACATTTAAGTCTGTTACTGTAATATTGACATGGTATCATTCCTGATGGGGGTCAGAAAGATGACCAATGCACCTGATTTGCATATAAAATTACTTCTTCTACAGAAGCCAGCTGTGTCCTCAACCTCATTTGGCAAGCCGAGAGACCTTCAGTTACAGCGTGTACTTTGAATGTAGTTCTGACCCCACAAAAAGGCTTTGAAGAACTTCAGCAGATGCTGTCGAAGTTCCACCCCAGTTATGTCCACAGCACACCAGCACTTCTTTGCTGTAATCTTCATTTTGAGCACAGCCTGTGTGAACCCAAAGAGCACTTTTATGCAAGTTTCCTACTGTACCTATTCTGTCCCTCTAAGCAGTGTGCATAGAAGCCCTTTATACTATTTATATTATATTATATTATATTATATTATATTATATTATATTATATTATATTATACATACTATAGTATATTATACTATAGTGAGAAAGAAAATACTTAAGTATCAAATAGCTTTCATATTCAGATTCATATATTCATTTACTTGAATTCGGTTGAGTAAGCTAAATGAGGCTGATGGGATGCAGTATTTAGGAAACATTCTGCCAGAGTTGACTGAGAAAGTGATTTGAAACAAAGCGTGTGAATATGTGTAAGAACTTATGCTCTCCATTTGCTGGAAGATTTAAGAAAAGGCATTTGAAGACCATACCTGATCTTGCAGTCTGAGTAGGTTTGAAGAGAGACTTCCTCTGCCATTGTGCTCTTGAATCATGCAGAGGCCACAAGCACACCACCACTCCTTCTCAAAAGCAAATGTATGGCTCATTTTAGGAAACATAGATGGAGCAGAGAACTCCATTTACAGGAAAAATGGAAGCATGAAACACTTAAACTACTACCTCTGCAAGGCATTATCGTGGCATTTCAAAGTGTTTGGGAATGTCTTTTTATATCCACGTATTTATTTTTCAACACCGTCTACAGACTTTAGTGTTTACTAGAGCTAATGTCCATATTTCCCAGGAAGAACTAGCTGCCATCAGAAAAAAATTGAAAATCTTTATTTGTATCATAAAGGGGAATGCTTAGAATTTATTTCTTGCTCTTTGTACCACTCCTCTTAGTTTCATCTCATCTGCCCTTTTTGTTATACTTGTCTTTTTCACCTCTGTCTTCTCTAATTTGTTGTGTTTCCTCATCCCTCAGATTTCCTTTTCACTGAATCATAGAAAAATAAGACTGGAAAGGACCTGAAGAGGTCATGAAGTCCATCCCCTCCCCCTAGGCTGGATCAACTGTCCCTATATCATTCTTGACAGATGTTTGTCTAACCTGTTCTTAAAAACCTTCAGTGATGGAGGTTCCCTGACATCCCTAGGAAACCTAGGTCACTCTCCTTAGCATTAGAAAGGTCTTCCCGATGCCTGACCCCAGCCTCCCTTACTGCAATTTAAACCTATTACTTTCTTCTCCCTTCCATTAGGGCCATATTTTGCCCTTGCCTTTTGTCTAGTCCCTCTGTAAAACCAATAGCTGTTCTGTTATGATACAGGGCAATATTATCTCAGAATTTTGTTCTTATTTCCATTTAAGTTTCTTTGTCTTTCCTTATCCTATGCAAAATACCTTGTTACTCTCTCATTATCATGTACCTTTCTGAATGAGAGGAGCAACATCCCTGATCTCATATGGACACCTTAATATAGGACTCCTGTCAACTATCCCACATGTAGGAATACCCTATGTACATAACTTAAGAACAAAATTTAGTCATTCAGACTTAATTCATTCTTTGCCTCTGCAATTATCTATCAGTACTACCTCCACTGCTGACAGCAGCATGTAAAACTGATGTAAAAGAAATAAGAATCAGGCCCTTTGCATTCTTTGGTTTATTCTTATAAAGTATTATTCTGAATTTTACACTTCTTATATTCACCCTACTCCTCTAGCTGTAGTGTGCACACATGTATTCCTGCCAGGTACGGATTGGTTTTGCATACAGTCATCATTCTCAGTGTGTCTACCACATCCACCTACGCAGAATGGTGCTTACAGCAACTGCCTCTGTAATTTCTGTGCCTCCTTCTGTCTTCGGATGGAAAATGAACAACAGGCATCAACATAATTCATATCACATCTACGTGTCCGAAATTGGGAAAAGTCAGCCATTGCAAGTTTGAATTGATTCTGTCATCTAGAATCTCATTCATAATCTGATTGTCGCCTCTCCTTAAGGCTATTTCTGGAGTGGAAGTTATAGTGGATGAAAAGAGAGAGAGTAGTTTAATGCAATTTCATGACATAGATAACTATCATTGTTCTTTAAGCAGGACATTTACAGCTTAACTGTCATGTCTGCAAAACAGAGAGTGTGCTGGAAATTATGTAGGGAGTTAAGGATGCCATCCTCCCTCAGCCCCCAGTCAGGCCTTAAGGTGACTCTTCAGCCTCTCCAACACTATTGCTCCCTTTTCCCTCACAAGCAGTGAATAAAAAACAATCTGTAAATACCCCTTATATATTGCTATTACACCTCAGGTCACTGTGCATCCAGATGTCACTATCCCATTTTGCCCAGCTAAATTTTATGAATGTCTTACCTTTGTCCAAATATTTCTGGATTTCTGTCGAAAAAAAACTGCCAAGTCTCTGGGTATCCCATTTATTTCAAAAATACATTTGCAAATGCATTGTGCAATAGATGTGCTGTCAATCAAACATCTCCTAGGTGTAACCAGCACACTGTGCACGTGCTGTGCAATGGCTGTGTGCTTGCTCTATGTGCACAACTGGAGAACGCAGAATGCCCTCTCTTTCTGGTGCTTCCTGGAAGCTTCGGACTGATTGTGTACGTGCTCAACTGTTGAACTGCTGTGGGACTACATGTGTAGCATGGCTGGAAAATCTTGGATTTCTCATCTGTGTCTTACATGATTATGTATTTCTCCCTGAGAAATACTGATGGGAAATAGCACAGAATCATAAAAAGTTAAGGATGGAAAGTCATGGATTGTCTAACTTGCTCCTAAACAGTCTCCTAGGAACTCCACAGGTTCCCCCCATGCTTTGCTGCCATGTTACACAGCTTTTCCCAACATCTAGTTTGAATCTTCCAGGTTATTGCACATTATTCTCTCCACTGTAAAGTCATTCTCTCCTCTTTGCATTAGCCGTATTCTGTATTAGCCTGTATTTGACGCAGGCATCATATCCCACTTCGGTCATCTATTCTTTATATTAAACATGACCCGTTAGTTCCAGGTGTCCTCATAAGCCTCAGGTAACTCCCAGGCCTTCAGCCAGTCTAATTATTCTCTTACTGTTGATCCAGATTGTTTCTGAACTGTGTCATCTAGCTGTGGACGGGATGTCCTCCTGCAGAGATCTTTCCAGTGCTTAGTAGAAAAGAAGGTTCTTCACATGCACTTCAGACATCACTCCTGCTCACACAGCTTGGTATGGGAGTTGCTTTTTCTTCACTTCTGCAACACCCCAGGATTGCTGGTGGCATACTCAAACTGATGGGACCATCTTAAATCCTAATCCCCTATTCCAACCTATCAAAAGTCCCTCACAGCCTGTCATCAGTATATACATTTAGTAGGCATATTCTTTCCTCCGTCATCCAGGTCGTTAAGAGAATATTGAGCAGTGCAGAACGAGGGCAGAGTTCTGTGAAGCACCAGGCACGCACGCTTCCTTTTCTACAGGTAGACAGATATCCTCTTGTGTTTGTTACCCAGCTCCTTTTGCATTTATTCTGCAGCAGTTTCAACTAAGCTATGTTTCCCTAGGTTATAAAGAATGCCACACGAGGGAGTGTCAAGAGACTTGTAAAGTCAAACCACCTACTGCTTTTTCCCTGTCCGCAAGACCAATTACCCTGTCTTAGAGGGAGATCAGATTGGTTTCACACAGTTTGTTCCTAACAATCCATGTTGTCTGTTGCTACCTTGTTTTCTTGCGGGTGCTTACAAATTGTTTTATTATTTTCTTCAGTACTTTTCCTTGGGCTGAAGTTCAGTTGGCTGAACTATAATTTTGCAGATCTTTCTTTTTAAAAATACCTACTACATTTTCTTCTCTGCCCTCACAGAAAAGCACTAACATCGTTAAGACGGTTCCAGATAGTGCAAGAGCATCTAACTTATTTAAATACATTATTTTTCTTCCCTTGCCTAGGCTGAAATCTTTAGTTTTGCCAGAGATTCCCTTAGACAACAGACCCAGACTCCAAACGCCTTCCTGTTTGTGAAAGCTGCAGTCTGGAGTGATGTGGGTGTAATGGATGGGCCATCCAGTTCTGCAGTGTTCAGAGGAGGCCAGCCCTCCTAGTCGGCCTGTTTTCCAATGAGAAGATATTGTTAAAAATAGACATTCTGGGTTGTTGGAGCTCTCCATAGATAAAATCCAGCCCTTAGTGACTTTTTTTTTTTTTTAAAGATGCCCAGTGCTTGCATGAGTCTGAAATCTGGAAACCTTTCAGTCAGCTTCTTAACTATTACTCCTTTAATAAAGCACTAGTTTCCTTTTTTTACATATGCTTCATCCAAAGAAAACTTGTTGAGATAATAAAATGGTTTTGCTCATTGATCCCTAGGGAAGTAGGAATAGGCTAAAACACATCAGATAAATAGTTTTCATTGTTATTGAAGGGTAACTCAAAGTTTCTTCCTTCATTTTGTGTTGTATCATTCCATGTGGGCAGTAGAAAAAGCAATTGTAATTGTTTCCATTCTTAAACAGACCCATAACAGGAATAACGTCGTTAAATTTCTTAATATGTATTCCACAGAAAAGTGTCATCTCGAATGTGATCAGATACCATTACCAAATTATGCCACACAATTTGTTGTCTACTCAGCATTGGTCATTTCTATGTTATATATAATTCGAGTATTACTAATGAATACAGCTCCTTTTCTGAAGTCGTTTGTTCAGTGAAATATCAGAAGATAAAAATTCATACTCCTTAGAATTCAAGAAATAGAATTACTGACTTCAAGCAAGGCCAGATGGGCCTTTATCTTTCCCTCTTCCTAAGAATGCAGATACCAGCTATCACTTAAATGCAAAGACTTTTAGTACATTTTTGCAATCTTTTTTTGCTCAATGTCAAGAGTCAACATAAAATAAAGGTATAATAAGCAGCAGTCACCTGAGTGCATCAGGATTATGTTACTGTATTATTAAGCCCTGAAAGGGCTGTACTGAACTACTAGAAGCCAATTCCAAACTGTATGGTCCATCTTCATTCTGCCCTTAGAGTTGGCTGGGAGTTTTATGTAAAAATCGACACCAGAGAATGTTCCTAGTTTTCAATCCTGCATGAAAGCTTACTGAAGGCAGAAGGGATTAATGGTTCTTTCCTTTCCCCTAGTGAACAACGAAAGACTACACTGCCATAAAATTGATTAAAAAATATTTGTAAAGTGAGGTTCATGTATCACAGTGTATCATTTACATGTACCATACTTGCTAGACTCTTTAGGTGTGTCTTACTTGGCACTGTCCTGACGTGAATGGAGCTCAGAAGTTTCATTGCGTGTTTTAGGCAAGGACGATTTATCGACTGAGAAATAAGATGTCAGCATTTTGGTTTGTTTGCTAGGTTTAATGTCATAAAACAAATTCTTCCTTTCTGTAGGAAAGGGGTTTCCCCCAGTTTATCTTCTCTTCCCCATTCCTGCTCTTCTTGGCCCTGGTCCTGCAGTTGTAAAAGGACCTCTCTGAAATAATGCTGATTTATATGAGAATCCATGTAGGGAATAAGAGTCTGACTTCATGAGTCAGAAAACAGGTAAGGACATGTATTTATTAAATGAGAATGCTGCTGTGAATGTCATGGGTCTCTTACTACCCATTTCAAGCAAGTATTTAGCTTCTAATTAGACAAAGTATCTGGTTAAACTAAGAAAAAATGGAAAGTCAGAATTCAAAAGAGCTCAGATGGCTCCTGCTGTAACACTCTGTCACCTGAACTAAGTCCACGGTATTTAATGCTCCTATGGGATTTGCTCCTCAGAACTAGATGGGTGAGGTGGTGCATTGAAAATTTCCTGTTACTGCTTCATTTTCTAAATACCTATTTTTACATTTTAATATATAGCTCCATCAGCCCTCCCAGACGCAAGTGGGACAAGCAGCCTCACAACCCAATCTCCTGCATTTGGCTCACAGTCAAGCATCTATGTCTCAAAGCCCAGTGCGTCAGGCTTCCTCTTCTTCCTCCTCATCCTCCTCCTCTTCAGCTTTGAGTGTTGGCCAGTTAGTCAGCAGTAAGTATCGCTCCCTGGCTTCTCCCCTCTCTTTGTCCTCCTCACTGCTGAGTTTCCTGATCTGCTTTCCCTCCTTTTTTTTTTTTTTTTTTTTTCTTTTTTTTTTTTTTTCCACATAGTAGATTATATATTGCTAAGTAGAGTGACTCTTACCAGTGAGAACTGCTGAGTGCTGTCATGCATGGGGCTTAAGGTAAACATGCCTTGCAAAATTGTAATCGATGCTAAAAATGGTCATAAAAATGGTAGCAGCCATTAATTGAATTACAAGGACAATTCTTATAACTGAAATGTAGTTTATGTTCTTAGGAAATGAGAAGTTGTTGAATCAGTCAATACAATGAATTATTCAGAATTTGGTGAGCAGACAGTTCCTCCTACTTTTGTTAGGCTGTTTGTTTGCTTGGTTAGAGTAGCAAACCATTTTACAAATGCTAGCGCTACCCAAATCTAGAGCGAGAGACCTTCCTTGCCAGGAAGTGCTTGCACAGTTTAAACAAGAATGAGCTGTAACACATGGGAGAGGAGAGAGAAGCGTGCTGTGGTGAAACAGCTGAGGTTCAGTGTTAGGATTGTAACAGCTGACCTCCTGAACAGCCCTTTCTTTCCAGTCACACAGTTCAGAGTCTTCACTATTACATTATCAGTGTTATCTTTGCTCTACATAGCAAAAACAACAGGTTAAAAGTATACATAAGAAGCGTTAACAGTTTCTGCACATCTGCAAAAATCTGAGTGCATTGGATGACCTTGTTCAAAGATACTCCGTGTACATATTTCAAGCAAACAAACACCACAGCTCACACTGTATTGGTAATGTAAAGTATATGACTGATACAAGCTTATGAAGGGCTTGGAGAAACTGTCATGCAAGGGAAGATGTGAAAAAATTTTGGTTAGATTATTTCAGAGATTGTTTACATGTGGAAATTACTAGCAGAGCTATAGTGGTAAAATTATGCTGGTATAACTCCCAGTGTGAATACTTTTATTCTGGAATAAAAATATCTGCATTGGTAGCTGTAAGTACATAAAATATATAGATACAGATATAATTATAGTGATATAAATATACTGCTATTGCTCTGTCAGTAAATTTTCTCATGTAGACAAGCTTGTAGGAAGAAGACAAATAAGAGGCTTCACGTTAAAAATACATAAAGTTATCCCCTGTCTATGTGGGAAAATTGACTAAAATAACTAGTGTAGAATAAGTTACTTTTCAATGGCTAGTCCAGGATAGCCTCCCTCGTGGACATTCTTATTTTAAAAATATTCTAGAATA
The DNA here is from genome assembly GCA_025331215.1 of Actenoides lindsayi. Lineage (NCBI taxonomy): Eukaryota > Metazoa > Chordata > Aves > Coraciiformes > Alcedinidae > Actenoides > Actenoides lindsayi. Next base: position 351,420 of record WTSP01002152.1, read on the forward strand.
ACTACTGAGGGGTACTCTGCCCCACAATAGTTATTCCAGTCAATTTCCCCATGTGAATAAGCTCACTACACAATAAAAGCGACATGGAAGAAACCCTTTTAAGTTTCCAGTACAAATCCATCAAAAGTTAGGAGATGCTAGAAAAATAGTTCCTGGTTCAACTATATACAGTTCCTCTTAGAACATATATTTTATGATAATGGTATACATTGTGATTAAGATCATGCAATCGTGATTTTTTTTTTTTTCCTCATCCTTCTTTCAGTGCATTCCAAACAGAATTGTTGTAGGGATGCATCAGAATGACCAATGCATCAGGCAGGCCTGCTGTCCCAGGGTTTGGTCCCTACCTGACTCCCTAAACTGTTCCCCAGTTAACATGACATTTGAGGTAGGGAGCTATAGACAGGTGAAGGATGGTCTTGCTTCAGGTGTTAGAGGGCTGAGGAGCTGAAGCTTTCTGTCTGCCGTGTAATTCCAGTGCAACAGCAGGCAAGTAACTCAAAACAGATTTTTCACAAGTACTCCCTCAACATCCAGCTTGAGACTCTGGACTTTAATTTACAGAAGAACCTGGTACTCACAGTTACAATTTTAAGTGCACTTTCACTGTGGAACTGTATAAAGAACCATTTAAAGACACAGTCTAAAAAAATCATCTCTCACTTGACCTAGACTGGGTACCCAAAAATGCTTTTTTCCATTGTTATCTGTCCACTTCTCTGTGAATGAGAAGGGAAGATCCTCATCTTGTAGAAACACAAGAAAATAAATTAAGATTTTTAAAACCAGAAGAGCTCAAGAGGAAATGTCTTTGGTGAAGAGCTCTAGTAGTGGTCTGGGGCCACACACTGAACAAGTGAAAAGGCAATACATCAATCAGTTCCTAGGTAATGAAGCACAATTCGTCCCGTGCACTGGACAAGATGGGGATCTGGAGAAGAGGAATTGATAATCCAGGGCTCAAAGACTATGCTACGCTGTGCTGTGGGCTACTGTAACTCCAGCGTTTTGTAGCTTCTCTGTGTTCATTTGTGCAACTCTGAGGATGTTCTTTCAGTTTCATTTTTTGCTTGGATAAGTTTCAAGGTTGTTGCAAAAGAAGAACAGTAATGCAAGCCAGTCACGTGGTGAGATAATGCTTATATTTGTAGTTGGAAATGTGAGACCTTCTGTCAGTTGAATGGTTGGAAAAGGTGACACGTTGTGTTATCATCTTGTTGGTCTTGCTCTAAAAGGAGTAACACATGCAGTGCTCATGGATTTGTCTGAGAGCAGAGGAGTATGAGGCACAGGAATATCAGCTTGGGGAAGAAGGGGAGATACACTAATGAACCTTTCTACTTGTTCCCCTCAGGCTTGACTCCTTCCACCACTTGTCCTGTTCCCGTCCCATTACTTCCTCATGCTGCTCTCCACACAATCTGTGCTCCCTTTGCCTCCATGCTTTTGCTTCTCTTGCGTTCTCCCCTTCCTGCAGTCCTTTCCCCACAGTCCATCTTTCCTCAACTCCTCTTCCCCTTTCAGTTCCCCTCCAGCTCCCAGTCACTCTCTGTCCCCAGATCATATCTGTGTCTCTTTTACCAGCCTTTTTATTGGGTAGTTTCTGTCCTCTTCTACCTCTTTTTTTTTTTTTTTATCACTAGTGTCACCACTTCTTCTCTGTTTTCTTTCTTCTGCTACAGGGATTACTACTCTCTGCACAGCCAGGCTCTGTCTCCCTCCATTCCAAACTCAAATCCCTGCTCCTTAGTAGTCTTCAGGGCTTTTCCCTTTCCATCATTTTTTATATACTCAGGGTTAATTTTTGCCCCCTTGGCATCCAAATTATGTAGACACCACTCCTGGTCTCCCTGGAAGCCATCAAAGGAATGTGGAAAATGATGACCAAGAAGAGAGGCGAGTCAGTCTTTCTGCCTTTACTGCTGTCCTGGCCCTAAGCACGACAGAGCCCCAACCATAGGTGTGTGGGAGCGGTCCTTTTCCATCTACTTCAGCCTTGGATTCAAGCATCCTCATTAAGGAGAAAATGTTAAAGAAAACTCCACACAGGGATCTAGCAAATCTCTACCGAGTAGATATGAGCTTTGAAAGGCTCACCTGCTTGGACTTGTTGGAGGCAGATTTTCACCTGGGATGGCAAGAAGCCCATTAGTGATGTGAAAGCTGTCTCCCTGACACCTATCAAGGCCACGCTTCAAGTTGTAGGGAAACTGAAACTTCTTAAAGAAAAGAGATTATTACTTTTTTTTTTTTTTTTTTTTTTTAAACCTGGGCAGAACACTATGTTTTATTAGCCTTATTCTCAGAAGTAACTGACCTGAAATTGGTCTTACAATGGCAAATGCCAGGCAACCTTAGCCATCATCGATGCCCTGCCTGAGATAATGAATGGCACAGAGAAGATAGTTGGGGTGCTTCACCCTTGCTCACAAAAAGAAAAAAGCTCAATTAACTCAAATTGGGAACTCCAAGTAAAGAAAATGCTTTCCATGCAATCAGACAGAGGAAGGCATTGCATCTGGGAATTAATTCACCAGGACCCACATCTTAAGAGCATTCCAAAAGAAGAGGCTATTGATAGGGATCACCTGTGAAAGAGCATGGTGATAATTACACATAAACAAAAAGTTCTGAAATTGGTTTAAATTTATGTTTCCAGCTTCATCCAGTCCCTAACTATTCAAGACCAACAGAACGAGCAGCGTGAGGGGCAGATCAACTCATTTATACCATTTACATAGTTTCATCACACAGGCAGAAGTAAAACTGTCATCTCAATGATCCTTGATGTCTGTCCAGCATATTCCTGAGAGCACGTAGCCAACCACAGACTGGAGCTAATACTGCATGCATAAGCCTTCTTGAGCTGGCACATCAGTGTCGATGTTCCAGGGCAAAAAAAAAGAGATAACTGCTGGTTTCTAGTAATGGGCAAAGAGCCAGCAAGAAAGAAGAAAATATGGTCAGCTCAGAAGGGGAAGATCAAAGCTCCTGTGTAATGAAACATGAAAAGGCAGACACAGGATCCTTTGCAGCTTTTCATTGTTGATGATAATGCCATCTTTTTAGACAAATGGTCTTAATTGATCTTCACAAGTTTGAAAATCATTCCATGTCACTAAAAACCCATTTGCGTACAACTATGGCTGCACACAGGGAAATAAGTAGACAGAAAGTCATCCCTGTTTTGCTCCCTTGCAGAGTCCATTCAGCTCCTGGGTGGTGATCCCTGAAGGGCAGGAGCACCACCTTGTCAAGCTTACTGCCCGTAAATGAACAAAGCCTTCTCAGTGTCCCACCTCCCACACCGGCTGGCAGAGCTTGGTGTAACAGGCCTACAATTAAAATCTAGTGTCGGATGAAGTCCATTCGAAGTCTGTTAGTGGGGTGAGGCCTACAACGGGTCAGTGGTTCTGAAAGAAATCCACAGGTATAAGGGCAACAAGAAACAACTTGTGCCTTCTGAACACCTCTTTGACTGCTTTACCCCTCCTGAAGCAGGAACGCTGTTGTTTCCTTTTCCTCATTCATGCCAAAGCTGCAGTCCAGTCTTCCAGCAGAGGCCCTAGAATTGAGTACCTTGGTAGAGATTTGCCATATTCCCAAAGTTGTTGCTAAATATAGTGAAGCTCATGTAAAACTAGGCATATTCAGCTACCTTATTCTGTTAATTAAATTGCTTAGAGCAGCATAACTTTGTTATGGGGTTTTTTTTGCTATATAAATTTAGCCTATATTGATTCGTGGCTTGAGTGTAAGTAGCACACATAGCAGTAGTATTTTAAAAATACTGGTGTGTGCAACCAGGGACCGTGTGAACTACACATACAGGTAAACACGCACATAAGTAATTGTAAATTATTTTTTTTTTGTCCCAAGTAAATAATTATTTGGGGCAAGATTCTGCACACTTACTGTAGAGAGAGAGAGAGTAACTCTTTTCACAAGAGGCCACCTCACGGCAGTGCAGTTACTGAAGCACTGTGATCATAACTGGTCTTCAATAACTGTAGTGTTCCATGTTTTTTGAGTTTATTCCTTTTCCTTTTCATTCTAGAAATATTTTCTTTACAATTTCACATTTTTTCTTCAACAAGTTTCCTGATTTTTAAAAAGGTGCATTTCCTTCCTTTTTTTTTTTTCTTGTCCTTTTTTTCTCCTGGATTGTCGTGGTGCTCTCTCTTTTATCTCACCCTCATCCCTTCATCCTTCACCAGCCACAAGTCCTCATTATTTTAAAGACAAAAAAATTATGCTTGTTTAGGACATTTAAAAGAAGCTCTGTCTAAGCAAGGACTGCAAGATTCATCTCCACTCTTCCTGTCCCTTCTGTATGATTTTTTCATATTGCCTCATCCTATCTCTATTCTCTTTTGTCTTTGTTTTCTCTTCTTTCTATTCTACATCATTATTCATCCTTTTTTCCAGTTCATTTTCCTCTTCTCAGATGCATCCCTCTGCTCATTTCTTTAACATTTCCACCATATGTTCCCCTTGTGGGAGTCGCTGGTTTCTCCTTGTGCTCTGAGACTTGTGTCTCCATGAAGTTCCTTTCTTCCTTCCAAATTAATTTTACTGTCATCTGTTACTATAAAATTAAAATGCTTCCCACAAACAAATTATTTTTCTTTCTTTCCCCTAAGCTCCAGTCCATTTTCCATTAACAATGTTTGTCCAGCCTTTCTTATCCAATTTACATTCCATTGGACTTCCTCTGCCATCTCTTTCTCCTCCTGTCTGACTGGGGAAATCATCCCCTGTAATCCCTCCCGCAGCAGAACTCTGTGCAACAAGAGATTTGCTTTCTCCTTCAGGGTGCACTGATTTCTCTGTAGCAACTCTTTCCCCTAACTATTAAAATCACAGCATATTTGCCATCACCAACAAACTCATACAGGATTTTCAGAAGAATTCAAAAGTGGGAGTAGTATTCCCTTCGCTAGGAATAGAAGGGTTTCAATGCAGGAGGAGAGCCCATGGATTATTTCTTCCACTCTGCTTGTCCACTTCACTACCCACCATGACATCTGAGAGTATTTTAGCTGACTTCCTTTTTATTCTTTTTATCCCTTAGAATGGTCCCAGGCAACTCTCACCTTTCTCCAGCACCCAGTAGTTTCATAGACACAACAGTGATTTTTTTTTTAGCAAGCCATAATGTACTCTGGGAGTCTCTAAATGCTGTTACTGGAGATCCCAACCGCTCAATGAGGTTGGTATTCTTTATTTTCCCACAGTCACTGTGCTGCCTCCTCTAGGATATCCACTTAATTTAAAAAGCACCCATTTATTTACAGTCTTTAACAAGCTACTCTCCCTGAAATGTCAAGTGCACTAAACACTTAATTGTTTTGAGAGCTCCAAACTTACTAAAACAAAGTCCATTATCTATTTGTATATGTTTATGCATGTGTATGTATTAGTCCACAGAGTCCAAGATTATGTATTGATGGCACTTTAAAGGCAATAGAATAAAACAGGATGATGCTGTTATACGATTATATGGTCTTCATAGCACTATGTGAGTTTTATGGAGCTGACAGAAATCAAGGCACTACTTCCATGGATTCCAAAGGCCTGTGAATCACACCTGAAGTAGAAGTGTTTCCAATTTGATACAAACACCATTTTTCCTAGAGTTCAGGGATGCAATCTTCAGCATTTTGGTTCACCTCTGTTAGTACTTTCCTCCTTTCAAAAATGCTATATAAGAAGGAAACCTCTTTCTTACTCCACCATATATTACAATCTATGCCCATATTCCTGAAGTGCACCACAGGTTTTTTTCTCATCTCGAGGAGAGCTCAGCCTGATTGTTCCCTCATCCAAGCCCCCCAAGCAGGAAAGGACTTTCCATGATATTTTCACAGTTGCAACAGTGTTGTACCAGAAGGATCCAGCAGAACTTGGCATAATTTCTCAATAATCATGTGTAAGCAAATAACCCCTTAGCTTTCCTACCTCCCTTTTTATTCCTAACAGGAGCTGGGGAGGCTTACAGGTGCCAGTTGCCATAGCATTTGCTGCTCTGAAAATTCTCTGGGAACACCTGAATTGTCCTTTGTCACATCCCTAATAGCCTTAGTCAGAGGCCTTAAAGTGAAGGAAGGAAAGAGGTGAGGAAGGTCACCATCTTAGTGCACTTTACTCAAGGGAATCTTTAAGCCCATTGTCATTTATGATATTTGGTCCATTTTTCAGTTGGGCAGATAAGCATCCAGCTCCATTCCATTTCTCTGAAAATCAGAACTGGTACGCTAGATAGACTGTGTATGGGGCAAGCAGGAAAATTTCACACCTCTAAAGGCAATTACTTTACAAACCTGAGTGGCCCCTGTCACAGTGCCGACTACTTAAAGGCAAACAATATGCACCTTAGCTTTACACTGAGTGCATGCATGTGTGCACAGGTGAGCTCAAGCACAGCCCTGGCAACAGGAGGAATGATTCTGAGTCTGGAGCATTGCTAAAACTGGGTTCAGCCTATGTGCATGTTTACCTGTATGTGTAGTTCACACGGTCCCTGGTTGCACACACCAGTGTTTTTAAAATACTACTGCTATGTGTGCTACTTACACTCAAGCCACGAATCAATATAGGCTAAATTTATATAGCAGAAAAAAAACCCCTCTTCCCTCTCTCTATTATTGGACTAAAAGATTTTTTTATAGGACATTTCCATCACAAGGGAATTTTACATCAGTTTTATAAACCCCTGAAAGTAAAAGCTTTGTTACTGTAATGCCGAGAAGTCCTTAGCTGTAGCAGCACTAGCAGAAGCCACTCTCATATAGAGCTCAGAATAGCAATGTGGTCTGGCACTGTCCTTGGACAACTGCTTGCATTTACAGAAATTGGTGGGTTATTGTGCTGCAAACTTTTCACCTAAGAAGCCTGAGGAATGAGGTGAAGAACAATAGAGATGTCTCGCTGGGAGAATGGCTTCACTACACGCAGGATTGCACAACACTTTGAAATCTTCCACCATCCCAGTCCCATGCTGTCTCTGACTTGGCAAGTGCTTTCATTTAGCCAGGGATCAGTAGCTTGGGGGGAAAAAAAAAGTTCCATTCTCCAGCTGTTGTGTCATTTCCCTTGATAAGTCCTAAATTGACCGAGTTATCCGGCACCAAAGGAGCTTTCCTGTGGTAGATATGCTTTATTATGTGCCCTTTCAGGGACAAAGGCTTCTGTGTCAGTAAACTGCTATGGAGAGGAAGGACAGATTTATTCTCACAGCATCATAAGCATTATCTTCGGAGGGGCTAATGTAAAAGTAAAAAATTGTGCAGCATTACCATCCAAAATCTAATGACTGATGTTGCTGCTCCTTGATTATCAACGTGATGGGAGGCAGAATGAAAAGCTTGAAAGGCTGCTTCTCAGAAGGGCATATTTTACAAGATTATTTTTAAATTAAGGAGTTTTTACAGGCAGCTTTTTCTTTGGGATTGTTCATTTGTTGTGTTATTTTGGACGTTTGGCTGGCAGTTTAGGTTGGGTGTTGTAGAACAAGGAAGGAAGGTTTGTGAATCTCCTCATTTGGCATTAATTTTAGATAAAGCAGAAAATCTTGATTTCAAATTAAAAATTCAAGCCATTCATACATCTGTTTAGCCCTCCCCACAGACTGCAAAGAAATATATTAACACCAGCCTTCCTTCTGTATGTGATAAGATGGGGAAGAGTGGAACATGATTTGTCAACCTGGGGAAGATTTTGCAAGGCACCAAGGGCAGTGAGGAGCCCAAGAACCCCCTCACTCCAAGCCGAGTTGGCCATTTTCAGGAGTTCAGCAACAGAGTGTGTCTGGAAATCTTTCACCAGCACCTGGAAACCTAGTTAGCATTTTAGCAATGTGAACATGCTTCATAAGACACCTGACAAGGCCAGCCTGGTTCTGTTTGGGGCAGAAGAGAAAGAGATAAGTATTAAAAAAACCCCAAAACTGAACGTGACTATCTTGACGGTGAAAGCTGGTGCAAGCCTAACGCACTCGTATGTGATGCGAAGAACTGACACGATTAAAAAAATATTTCAACAGATCCTCAAACAGCCACGGGAGAGGTGGATGGGGTGAATCTAGAAGAAATCCGAGAATTTGCCAAAGCTTTTAAAATCCGGCGCCTGTCCCTTGGCCTGACACAGACTCAAGTTGGCCAAGCCCTAAGCGCCACAGAAGGCCCAGCCTATAGCCAGTCTGCCATCTGCAGGTAACAAGTTACATCATAAACTCTCCTCTCCTCCCTTTGTTCTTCATAATTATTCAGCTTATCGTGGGGAGCATGCTTGCGTTTGAGTCTCACGTCGCTATTACTTAATTTGGGACTTAATTTAGCGGATAACGTTGGCATCTGGCAGATAAGATGTTCTTATTGTGTACCCCTAAAGTAACCCTAGCCTTTTTTTTTTTTTTTTACACCCCTCCTCCTTTTTTTAAACAAGTGAGAAACAATGTTCCTGGCATTGAGACTTAATTCAGCAGATGAGCTGGAGACCCTGCTGATGCTGGATAAGCACCAGCTGACCCTCTTCATACTGTGCTATTTTCTACAGATAGGGTTACTGAACAAATATTTCATGGCTGCATCCCTGCTAAGTTAAAACCTGTATTACTGTGGTTAGCACTTCACATACAGGATGTTAATGATGATTTACCTAGGCAACACAGAAGGGAAAAAATGATCCTTCCTGCTATCTTGGAAACCAGCAGCTACTCATCTTTTATCCCCCAAAATGTTTACTAAAAAAGCAGACGATCCATGTATGCAGAGCAGAAGTAGAAATCTGCCCTAATCATAAGAAATGATAATACAGTCTTGACAGAGTTAAAGCAGTTAGAAGCAAACACCGTACATGCACGTATGTGTGTTACAGTAATCCCATGTTTATGCATGAGGTAACAAACACACTTAGGTAACAGCTTTTTCCTCTTGGGCAATGCCTTATAGTCCTTCTCCATCAGTGAAAGCCAAGAAACCAACTCTAAGCTCATTTAAGTGGATTTTGTTCTTGGTGATCCATGAAATGCTCTGTCTTTTTATCTGCTCTTTATACTTTTAATGTATTCCCCATAGAACGGAAGTGTACTTTTCCTGCAGTTTAAGACTAAGGTTATAAATAACATCAGTATGGGGTAGTGAGCTTGCAGCTCACATTTTGCTCAATGATTTTCCATAAAACCCATTGATTGTTGTTAAATACAAAAAGCTCCATAGGATCCTCTCACTTCTATGGTCTCCCCTACTGTTTTTTCTTATAAGATACCTCCCTGTAGAAAATAACCTTTATTCAGTCTATACAAGGATACTACTGCTGGGAAATTTGTTTCAAGACTTGTATATCGTTATACCAAACAACATGTACTGCAGTATCATCACTAACAAGCAACACCACTGATACGAATGCTATTGCTCCCTGTTGCTAAGGATTAATTGTGTTTGGGGTTTTTTTCTTCCCCGTGGTCAATTGGTAAAGACTGCCTAAAACAGGTGGAGTTTTTAGCAACTGCCAGTTTGTTGTAGCCTTAAGTTGCTGTTTAACATGCTATACTTTAAAGTGATAAACTGCAGTTTCTTTTGCTTTTGCCTAGTTTGCCCTCTTCCCGTTTCTTCCATCTACCTCACGCCTGAAAAAAAAACCACTGAGGGTGGTTTGAATTTTACTAAGAGAAAGGGTTCCCCACTATCAATTATTATGAAAACCCCAATAAAGATGAAGCTGGAGCACAGACGTGGGGAACAAAAGCCCGGAATGTACAGACCTTTTAAAGAGGGCTCCTTAGAGGGGCAAATTGCTCAGAACATGAGCACCGGGTGCATAAGCTGATCCCAAAGAGCTGCAAGGTTGTAGGATTTTTTTTATTTCCTTTTCCCGCCCCAGATGGGTATCATTTTGGGGTGTAAGAACCTGCTGGGACTGTGCATTTCTTGACTTGCATTTCTTCTTCACCAAGACAAGCTGCTTCAGTGACTGGACGCTGTTCCTCAGAAGTAGTAGGTTTAACTTTTCTGTTCATGATAACAAGGGAGTTTCAGTATAAACTTCAAGGCAATGGAAAGGGCAGCAAGTTAAGGAAGTTGAACGGCCAACTCAGAGAGAGTAGAGTCTCCTGGTGGCCTGTGCAGGCCATATCAGCAATATACCACCTTGCTGATACGTTCTGCGTGCAAAAAAAACCCCAGCATTTTCTTAACTCGAGACGTTGCCTTCTAAAACGTACGCTTCAGCCTGAAATACCACGGTCACCTTGCAGTCCATACCCAGATTCTGTGGAGTGTTACCCTCTGAAATTATCCCTTGGGAGAAACGCTTCGTTTCTTGCCGGTGTATTTTCTGCAGCCGCCAGGTGCTGGGTAGCGAGGCGGGACGTTGTCAGCTCCAGTCACCGAGTTGCTTTGCACAAAGGCACCGCTTCGGTCGGTCTCATCTCCAGAGCACGCGGTGCTTAGCGGCGGCGGTGGCGGCGGCGGTGCTTCGGCACCGGGCGGGCTGGAGGGTGCGGCAGCGCCGCGCGCTCATCTCTGCCGTTCCACGGCGTTAAATTACCGCACCGTGAGGGGTGGATGATAGGCGAGATGGGGAGATGCGAATGGGTGACGTCAGAGGACTTCGGTTAAGGCTTCCTTGATGCCTATCGAGAGAGGACGAAGTCGGTAAATGAAAGAAGTGCTTAATAAGACTTGCAATGTGAACTCCGCTCTTCTGCTTGTTTTTTTGAAAGCTTTGTGCGGCTGGCTTTCCCGGGTGGCTTATAACATTTGTAAAATCTGGTTTGGCGAAAGTCTTTCGATGGCGAGATGATATAGAGAAGACCTCATTTACAGGAAATGATATCATTCTGGTACCGTTTGCAGAAATCCCACAATAAACCCAGCTTGGTGCCACAGCGTATTAGCAGACTATTATGCTGGATTTCATCTGGAAAACATAAGTCTGCCTTTGCACGTTGTGGGGGCAGTCAGGATAATAATTGCAAAGTGTCCAGCTGTTTCAGCTGAACACCGCCGTAGCTAGGGGAATCTTTTACCCACCCAGAAAAGGGATACAGCGTTAACTTGCAAACAGTGAAAATTGCTGAAAAAATGAAAGGAAAGGAAACCTGATGTTGGGAGCCCGGTAACTGCCAATGGTTTGTATTATTAAAGCTGTGGCGTTTGGGCAACATGGGATGGGAGTGGAAACAAAAGGGCTTATCACAAAGACGAGATGATAAAGAGCAATTGCCTTTGATGTCATTTCCTGTAATTAGGCGTAGCCGTAAGGGGCTTGGAGATCGTCAGAAATACGGAAATGCGACTCATAACCTGTATTATTTAGTGTACTTAGAATCTCGTTGCAGTGCTTGTTTTGTGTTAGCTTAAATATCTAGCTGTGTGTTTATAGATATACCTATCTGGTAGTTTTCGTAATCCATTGTAAATTACCTCTGCCAGTCAATTAGTCAGGCAGGCAGGAAGTCCCACCCTGGCAGAGCATCAGTGTAAGACTCTTCTTTCTCAATTTTCCCTCAGACACACCATCCTGAGAAGCCACTTTTTCCTACCACAGGAAGCCCAAGAGAACACTATAGCTAGCAGTCTGACAGCCAAACTGAACCCTGGCCTTTTGTATCCTGCCAGGTTTGAAAAGCTGGACATCACCCCTAAAAGTGCCCAGAAGATAAAGCCGGTGCTTGAGCGGTGGATGGCTGAGGCTGAGGCCCGCCATCGAGCAGGTATGCAGAACCTTACCGAGTTTATTGGAAGCGAACCATCCAAAAAGCGCAAGAGGCGTACCTCATTCACACCACAAGCCCTTGAAATCTTGAATGCCCACTTTGAGAAGAACACACACCCTTCTGGGCAAGAAATGACAGAGATTGCAGAGAAACTGAACTATGACCGGGAAGTAGTTAGAGTGTGGTTCTGCAATAAGAGGCAAGCACTGAAGAACACAATTAAACGTTTGAAACAACACGAGCCCGCGACGGCAGTTCCTATGGAGCCTTTAACAGACTCTCTGGAAGAAAACTCCTAAAAACAAAACAAAACAAAACTACACACACAAAAAAAAAAACCCGCACCAACAGAAACAGAACCATTCAAACTCTGTGAAATTACCTGTTCATCACCCTTGTAAGTAAAAGACTGAGAAAACTACAAGAAGGACAGAACAGTTTATAAATGTCCATGGGTTTTCCTATTTAAAAAAAAAAAACAAAACAAAAAAAAATACACAACACTTCGTGTGTGTGTCGTAGAATTAGTTCCCCCCCCCTCCAAAAAAAAAAAAAAAAGAAAAAGCCAGTTTTTTTTAAATGGACTTAAAGTAAACCAAATACCTGCTTACTTTTTTTCTGTATATTATGAAAATGTGAACACATTTTAAGGAATAATAAAAACAAACAAACAAAAAAAAAAAGAAAAGAAAACAAACAAACAAAAAAACCTTTTATCTGTTTAAAAGAGAATACAAGCCTGCCACCTGGAGGAGTGATTGTAGCCTTTCAGGTATCAAGTGCTGATTCACTATGAAAACTATTAACCAAAGTCAGAAACACGGCATTGCAAACTAGATTGTTAGTCTACTCTTTTATGAGCGTAAAATTGTGTTAAGGGTTTTTACATTTGTATTTTGCAAAGAGGAAAACAACAGGATTAATTTCTCTCATCCTTCTTCGCACCTCCTGCGGGTGCTAAAGCTATTCCATAGTTGTCACCTCCTTTTCTTTTCTTTTAGTCAACAGTTTTGCAATTTCCGAATGTTTGGGTGCCAAAAATCATTTCTTTTTATTGTGATTTGTGGGGTTTGATATTTCTCATCTATGGGTGTATGTCTTGCTTTGCATTTCTTTTCTTTTTTTTTTTTTTTCTGATTCTTTTTGCTGCTTCCCTCCTTTCCAGCTCATTCTCCACCCCTTCCCCAAACCCACGTAACCCAGTGCTGTTTGAAGATTTTTAAACGGAAAAGTGAAATCTGAACACTTTTTATATTGATATGCTGAAATGCAATAGAGGACAAAGAAGGATTTAGGATTATGTCTGGCAAACTGTCAGCCTGCGCTGAACATTGTGCCTATCTTCAATGGCATCGTTTGGGATTCCTCTGTCCTTTGGCCATGAAGCTGGAGAGGTTACCAAAACTCGTTTTGTAGTACAAATAGCAACTGCACACTTGGTTCAGTACTGCGTTTGTATTATGGTTCTGTTTGAAGCAATTTCTCTCCAAAGTCTGCTAGCCAAAGAAATTTCTTAAGATTCTGATGAAACCAACCAGACAGGCCAAGAAGTGATGGGGATGTTTTGATCGTTACGTCACTATGGACTGTTTCAGTGGTAGTGCTTTGTTCCTCCTGCCTCCTTTTTATGTCATCCCAATTTTGACGCTTGCCCCGGTGACCTCTTCAGTAGAAGGATGTGTTTCTGCAGGTATTTGCTGTGACCACTGGCTAGACTAAGCAATCAGGATGTAGGGAGACCCACTGAATAGTAAGGTGGGTCACCTGCAGTATGTTTCAGGCGAATTGATTCTCCTTGAAAGACAACGTATCTCTGTGGCTTCCTTTTTGATTGGACCAGCATTCTCTAAAATACTGTGGTCACTGGACCTACAAGTATACCAAGGCTCAGAGGGTGAGAAATGTGTTCGAAGGTTTTCAATGGGGTACGGGCTAACCCGTGAAGGTCGCTTGTGATTTTCATCTTCTGCTGAGTTCTGCTCCAGCCTTTGGGGTGCAGCCTGCTATTAGGGTAGAAGTTGCATCTTGATCAGGACTTTCCAGAAGATAACACTGGGGATTTGGTTCAGCTTAATGTAGAGGTGGCAAAGTAAAATTTCTGCTGGTATAATTCCTGATTGTGTTCACTGACCTCAGGATGGTTGTACTAGATTTTTGCTGATCTACCCAGGATGTTGAAGGAGGTTCCCAAAGTGCTGGAGTCTTCAAAAACACCTCTTTTACAGAGTTTTCAAGAACTCAAGGCTATATCCAATACTGAGTGAAAGAAAGGGACTTCCATTGATTTCACTAGGCTTTGAATCTGGCCCTCGCTATTTTATTAATGGGATTTGCCTTGTAGAATGGGGTGTTTGCTGCATGGTTGGTGGAGTTTTAAGGCTTCAGAGACCATCATCTTGTGCCAGAAACTGCCTCTAAATGTGAGCACTCTCAAAGGTCAGGCTTGGAGAGCACTGAGGATCCAGTACTCTGGGCTGGGCTCCCATCCAGCAAATGCATTTTAGGCTTTAAGTTTCAGCAGGGTATGTTTAAGGATATTTTCAGTATTGCTTTTATGAGGAAGAGAGTGAGAATTGTTATTGACTCTTTTCCGACTGTTGATACATAAATATCTGCCAGGGGAAAAAACACCTCCGTAACCACAGGCAAATTGTGAGAGACAAAAAAGATGCTTTACCTAAGCTGAGCATGTGAAGTGAGGAGTCTCACAGCAACATCTGCCCCTCTGGGCTTTCTCTTTCCCTATATATCCATAGACACGTATATCCACAGATATAGCTCTGTTATCTGTACCAAACAGCCCTCAACTTGTCACCACAATTCAAATTACATAATGATCAGGAGACCACCCAGAAGCCAACAGAGAAGCGGGGAAGAACGGATCATATTGGAAGCAGACCCTCCTGAAGTCCTACCCGTGCTTCCAGTATGCTGCTAATTGTCCAGTCATACAAATACACAATTACCTGTTCAGCCACCCTTGAGACGGTACATACCCCCTTCCATCCCCGTCATCAACAGCCTGGGAACAAAACCATCAACCATTCTTTGCCTAAAAAACTAAATTTCCAATTCTCCCAGGGACTGCTCTAAATTTTGCGAAGAAAAATCCCCCAAGAAGAAAAGTTAACTAAACAGTGTATGAAAGATACTAAATGTTTTAAAATACGCTGGCAGCAGTTATGTAAGCTCTTTTCTGTTCCAAAGTACATATCGGAAGGATATAACTAGGACAGTGAAAGTGTAAAATAAATATAAATCGCCAGCTTGGAAGAAAAAATGATGTTCATCCCACAGTCTTAAAACCATTCATGTGCAGTGATTTTTTTTACAGTTTTCTAATTTTGTATTATGTTTTGTAAATTATTTATAAAGTGTTGTAATGCTTCTTATATTAATTTTTTTATAAACAAATTTTTGCTATGAGGCATAAATGGTGCCTGAACAGACTCTTAGGAAGATAAATTACATGTGAGTCATACATCTTTGGGGGGGCCATAAATATTTTGTTTTATTTTGTTACTGGCAACGTTTCTGGTTTCCACGTGTGAAGAATTTTCATGTATTGATTACATTTGAATACTTTTTAATTTTGCATGTGACTAAAAGATAGATTGCTACCAGCAAATGAAAAAAAAGTCTCTTCAGTCATATGTGAAGGTTTAATGGTTTTCCAATTTATTGATCATTGAATTTTTTTAAATATATATATATATAAATATTATTTGAATAATGAACCAACGGTTCACTTACTGTTCTGATTTTGTCTTTTTATGTTTTTCACTAAAAAGCTATTTTGGACAGCTGAAGAAATCCAATGCATTCAAATGGTTCCAGTTTCTTTACGTTATTACCGCAAAAAAAAAAAAAACAATTTAAAAAAAACCTACCAAAAAAAAAAAAAAAAAGACAGAAAAAGAAAAGAAAAGAAAAAAGAGAGAACAAGAAAGCAAAAAGGAGCTAGGAAGGAACAAGTAGAGGCGTATCAAAGAACTCAAGCTATAACCAAAAAGAAATATGTAAAATGCCTTTGCTCGTCTTCTCAATGCTGGACCAAAGCTCAATGTATGTAGGTATATGCACATTGTATAGATATGGCTAAATGTTGCTGACAATCTTGCAATACTAAACTGTTACTATTAAAAAAAAAAAAATAATAAATACAAATAAAACTGTTCATCAGTGTTTTACCTCAGCACTCTACTTGTACCCAGTTATTGACCAACATTCAAATAAGAAAAGAGAGGAAATTGATTTCCATGTCAATGTTTGACTGTAAAATCTGTTTGGAAAACATTTTGTAATGAGCTTTTTGTCATGTGGTTTGCTTGTTTCCAACTTGAGATTATGTGGGGCACATTTGTTTATTTATTGTTAAAAAGTGATATTATTATTATTATTATTATTATTACTATTATTATTATTATTTTTGTCCTATGTGCTATAATCTACAGAATGGTCACCAGGGTCACTTATGAAGCACTGCAAAGAGATCTGTTTTTCCATGCATGGAGCATGCAGCGGGAAAGATGGCAGTACAAAATGGACTGTATTGTGTTGTTAAAAAATACAAATAATTACAAAAGGAGTTGATGTGGTGGACTTGTGACCAAGAAACCAAACTGGATATTTAAAAGCTCCTTACTACTCTGACTTTGAAACCAAAGCTGATTTATCTGCACAGGTTGCTTAACATGAAAAAAAATAAAAAATAATAAAAAAATAAAAAAAATAACTGACAAAAACTGTACTTAATCTAGAGCAATATCTGTATGGTCAGTAAAGCTGCACTTTGTGTATTTCTTAACAGCTTCAGATCTGTCACTTTTAATTTGTACCATAAAAAAATAAAGAATTGTTTGACATGAAAAATAAGCTCCTTTCATGTGTTTGTCTTAAATCTCATGCATTATTCACATGATCAGAGCTCATGTAATTTCACATCAGTTCAATACAAAAATGGTTAAATGCTTGAAAGAAAGGAAGAAAGAGAATTCGTTTGCACTGAGGAGTGTCTCTTTACCTGCAAAACTAAGCGCTGTTTCTGTACCCCGAGTGGGCATGTACAATGGTGATTTCTTATTCTCTCTACAGATATGCAGAGCAGGGGATCTGCCTCAGGGACGTGGTGGGATCACTCAGGTGAGTGTGTGTTATCCCCTAGGCCAGGTGGAGCAAAGCACAGATGGATGGGGAAGGCCAGAAACGGTGAATCTCCCAGTGCTTCCACAGCTCCCATAACAAAGCCCTGGTAAGTGATGGAAGGGGAGTGTGGTGATGACATTGGGTCAGCCTTTCAAATAACTTCTGCATTTTTTGCAGTGCTCATGAGGTTCGTGCCTCATTCCTTTCTGGGATTATGATATTAGGTAGCAGAAATGCCTGTTTTTCAGGCCACTTGCACAAGTCATATTGAGTTCTGTCTAACCATATGATTCTGAAAAATCAACACTTTTGAGAAATTAATTAGTTGTATTATAAAGTTGTTTGGGAAAAAACAGCCTAAAAAAAAAGGCCTGAAAATATTAGAACATTGTGTTTGAGACTTTCTCCTTTTATTTCATTAAATACTGTTTTACATACCCAATGCCATATATTAAATAATCAAAAATGAAAACAAAACATTTATTTGTGTTGAAAATATAGGGACTACCTGGTATATTTATTTATCCTGATTTTTTTCCAGTTTGGAATTTCCCTCTTCCATGTATTTTTTACTGCATTTTATGGGATACGTAAGAGAGAGGAAAAAAGTAACTTTTTTTCAGACGTGATGATCCATCAGAGCAAAAAATTAGATAGAGGTATATAGCCTTTTGTTAGACCAGCTAGTAAATGTGGGAAAAGCAGATAAGCTTTTAAGTGCCCAAATCCTCCTCTAGCCTGAAACAAAGCAGCTGAATCCAAAGGTAAACAGAAGCTGAGAACAAAGAAAGAAGACACTGGGGTACCAATGTGATTTGAAGTCCTGTCTTAGTACTACCGACACCGCCATTTCTTTGTGTCGTGGAGTAAAACATCATGTGCCACCTCATTCCAGAAGCAGTGACTACAGGTTTCCACACAGCACCTACACCCAGGGAGTGTCAACACCACTAAACCCCAAGAGGGATGCCTTGGGACTGAGTAGTCTCTACATCTAGCCACTGGTAAGTACAGCATACCTCTTACGATATGGATAAAGGCAGCCTGGCATGCTACAGACCTATGGGGGTATCAAAATTACACCAGCTCCTCTAGGCACCATGTCTCCACGTCGTGGTCTGACTGCCATACTTCAAACCCGCTAGAATGTGTAGGGGACAACTTCCTCACGCAGTTGGTAAGTGAACCGACCAGGGAAGGTGCCCTCCTGGACCTCTTGTTTAGAAGTGGATAAGGACTGGTGGAGGACATGGCAGTTGGAGGCCTCCTAGGGAACAGCGACCATGAAATTACTAAGTTCTCTGTCCTTAGAGATGTTAGGAGGGGGGGCAGCAATACCGACACTCTGGGCTTTTGAAAGGCAAACTTTGACTTGTTTCAGAGGTTACTTGAGAGAGTTCCTTGGAGTCAGTTTTGAGGATATAGGAGTCCAGGAAAACTGGACATTTTTTAGGAAGGAGGTCTTGAAGGCGCAGGAGCAGGCCATCCCTACGTGCCGCAAGTCAAGTCGGCAGCGAAGAAGACTGGCCTGGCTGAATAGGGAGGTTTGGATTAAAATCAGGAAAAAAAGGAGGGTTTAAGGCCTCTGGAAGAAGGGGCAGACAACTCAATGAGTATAAGAAAGTTGTCAGGTCATGCAGAGAAATAATTAGAAGCTTGAAGGCAGAACTAGAAGTTATTCTGGCTTTAGAGGTGAAGAGCAATAAGAAAAATGTCTATAAATACATTAATAATAAAAGAAAGGCCAGGGAGGGCCTCCATCCCCTACTAGATTCAGAAGGAAACATGGTAATGAAAGATGAGGAGAAGGCTGAGGTGCTTAATGCCTTCTTTGCCTCAGTCTTCAGTAATGGAAACACTTGCACCAGGGAAAGACACTCCACCAAGCCAAGAGACAGGGGCCGGGAACAGTGTCCCCTACAATTCAGGAGGAGATGGTCCATGACATGCTGCTCAATATCAATGTGAATAAATCTATAGGCCCAGATGGGTTACATCCTAGAGAGCTGAGAGAACTGGCAGGGTTGCTCACCAGGCCACTGTCCATCATTTATCATCAGTCCTGGCTGACTGGGGAGGTAGCAGCAGATTGGAGGTCAGCCAACATAACACCCATATATAAGAAGGGACAGAAGGATGACCTGGGGAACTACAGGCCTGTCACTTTGACTTCAGTACCAGGGAAGCTGATGGAACAGATCATCCTGTGTTCTAGTATGCAGCACATGCAGGACAACCAGGTGATCAGGCCTAGTCAACATGTGTTTATGAAGGGCAGGTCCTGTTTATCAAACCTGATCTCCTTCTATGACAGTGTGACCCGCTTGTTGGATGAAGGCAAGGCTGTGGATGTTGTCTATCTTGACTTTAGTAAGACATTTGACACTGTTTCCCACAGCATTTTATTAGAGAAATTGACTGCTCTTGTCTTGGAGGGGCATACACTTGCCTGGGTGAAAAACTGGTTAGATGGACAAGCCCAAAGAATTGTGGTCAATGCAGTTAAATCCAGTTGGCTGCCAGTCACAAGTGGTGTCCCCCAGGGCTCAGTCCTGGAATGGCCTACCCAGGGAGGTCGTGGAGTCACCATCCCTGGAGGTGTTTAAGAGCTGGTTAGATGTTGTGCTTAGGGACATGGTTTAGTGGGTTTTGATATGGCTAAGAATAAGGTTGGACTTGATGATCTTGAAGGCCTCTTCCAGCCGAAACTATTCTATGATTCTATGAATACGTATCTCTGCCCTTCAGGTATTGCAATTTATTTTTCCTTTATTTTCATCTTAAACATGACCAAAGCCAGGCCTTCTACTTTTCCACCTCTGTAAGAAGTTAACTAGTAGGTATCAAGCTTCTGTCCTAGTGAACAACCTTTCACCTCCTGGAATCTGCCACCACAAGGAGCTTCCCTGCCTAAGCAGAGACCCTGTGGGTCAGGCATGAAACTCTTTAGCAGGACATTTTAGGGGAAGTTTGTCCATGGCTGCACACTCTGCTGGTGGTATCAGCCTTGAACTGGTTTTGCAGACAGCCTTCCTCTGTGCCGCCGTGTGGAAGTAAACGTGTCCCTGTGACTCACCGGAGACTTGTAGTACATGATTTGTCTGTTTCTTAGAACAAACCATCGTCTCTTCCACGTCTTCACCTGGCTGCCCATTTTCAGCAAATAACCTGATTTCTCCATGGGTTCCTGGAGGGCAAAGAGTAAAGGGGAGAGGAAGTTGTCTTGCACCTCTCAAGATACAAATGAAAGTGTTGAAATCAAGTTCAGACATTTGCTGCACTTCCATCATTTTCTGCTTTACTGTGCATGATTGAAGTAACAGCCATCCAAGGTCAATGCTCTCTGCTCAACTTAGAGAAAGTCCTAGGTTATGTGCATAGCTGCAAATACTACAGGGTGTTATTTTAATAAAGAAGGCATCTGAAGATCGTTTTGTTGATTGTATGATGCACTGAAAACTTGTCTTCCTACCGCAGCAGTGACTTTCCAAATAAAGGTGAAGGCTGGCTCTATGCCATGATTAGACTCCTGTTTCTTGATCTCTTAACATTTAAGAGAACAGAATTTAATGCTGCCGATGTTTGAGGTTTTTTTGCTAGGCCAAAATATTCTATCCTTTCTCCTTCCTTCGTCTGAATTTCCAAAAACTTGTTTTGTCACAGAAGTGTAAAAGCAATCACTAGAGTACAATTACAAGAAACGGTAAAGGTCATCAGGAAAGAAAGCGGCCCTTGAAGAGTACAAACCCACTATCTAATCACATAACAGAAATTGAACCTTGTTTTCTGAAGCATCAAATAGTGTCTTGATAAAAACCAGCTGGACCAACAGCCCAATTTGTTAGAGCACGTTAGAGCATTGCTTTGCAGGGGATAACTCCAAATATTGTAATTATGCTTTTTCTCTTTCAAGGCCAAGGCTCTATCCGCATCCTTTCACATCTGTGAGGTGGCAAGACTTACGGTGCAGAATCCACCATCAGTGGAATAGGAAGATGTTCGCTGTAGCTTATGTTCTGGCTCTGAATAGTCACCATCCAAGGAGTAGGCATCAGGAGGGATGGCATAGTCACTCTCGGAGCTCAGTGAGGACATAGAAACACCTGCTCAAATAAAGGAAAGAACGAGAATCATGGCTAGACAGAAGCATGCACTGAATACTGCACACTCTGAAAAACTCTGAGTTCACCATTAAGTCTTTTCTGTTCAAAAAGAACAAATCAGATCAGACTGTGGAAACTCAAACTCCACTAATGAAACTTCTGATATTTTATTTTTTTTAATTTCTAGGAAGAAAAGAAGTAGGAATTAGGTTTGGATACTGGCAGTGAAATAAATTTGTGCTATTCAGAAAAAAATAATAAAAAAAAATTAAAATCAACAGACTTGCTATCTAAAGCACAGACATGCTACTTTCAGCTTGGAAACATCCATTGAATGAGAGGGGCTTGAGGCTTTTTAATCTGAACAAAAAAGGCTCCCTCACCAGCAATGGGGCTTTGCTTTCTGTGAATCTTCCACCGCTGGTCCGTGGCAACACACAGACACATCAGCCAATGCACCACAACAAAAATTAAGACTACATGAAATGGGATCCTATTTTGTTGACTACCAATTGTAATGAAAATTCCACTCAAGGATAGAGTTTAACCTTCCCAGCAGCCAAGAAAAATTCTCCTATCCAGGACCCAAATTACCCGATGTCTAACAAAGATAGGAAAGATTTGCTTACTGGTCAAGAAATTATCAGCCAGTGACAGATACAAAACAAACAAAAAAATTGCTTTAATGTGTCAGTACTTTCTCACTTACAAGGAGAAGCCACAGAAAGTGTATGGATGGCTTCACTGGATATGTGATGAATTGGGAGACCAGTCCCTCCCACAATCTTAACTTAGCAATTGCCTGGATGGAAATCTACCAGCGATAAAAATCCATTTAAGGGGACAGGTTTCTGCTAAGCAAGCTGTTGATGTCTGCGCACATTGTGGGAGAACTCCTTATTAGAATCACCAAGGCTGAGCATTTGCTTGTCACCAATGATGCCGTTCAGGACATCTTGCCTCACCCATGAAGACAGAGTTCACACTGCTTGGTTGCAATACTCCCACTTTACCTCTCTTCGTTGCACGAGGGCTGCCTGGAATGCTAGCTTTCCTGTTCTCTGATCCCGTGGTAGAAGTCCTGAAGCTGGCATGGGAGCCACAGTCATCATCAGAGCCTGAAGATTCATCTAAGAAAGGCACGTTGCTGATCTGTGTGGCTTTCTGGGAAACAGATCTTTATGGTCAGTATATGAGGGAAGAGTTTCCCCAGGATAATCCCTGCTCAACAAGGAGACACAGCAATTGATGCAGGCCCTTCATTTTTACACTGCCTTGCCCACTCCTTTCCCAGGGCTCTTTATTTCCTCCTTTTCTAGTCTGAGAACTTCCAAGCTGGACTCTCTAGTCTGATCTGTTTGAATCTCCACTGGGTCCACACCCTCCTACTGGTTTCACAAGTCCTGTGCTTTCCCCCATAAGCTCTCAAGATCCCTCTTCCATTTTATTCTCTAGGCTACACCCACTATAATCGCTAGGTTTCTACAGCCTCATAGTGCACACTGCAACTCCTTGGGCCAAAACTTGCTGCAATGTTCTGTATTTCTAACCATATTTATCATCTGCTACTCCTTCTGCATTCTTTTGATGTCTACTACTTGCTGGCATTCTCCAATTTTCCTTCTTTCACTGCACAGCTTCATCCCATTCTCTCTCAAATCACTAGCAGCCCTAGACCATGATTTTCATAACAGGAAAAGAGAGGTAACTCCTTACCCCCTTCAGTGTAGTGTAGACTGGCACTGTGACATTTCTGTAGATGAGACTGGTAAATGGCCCAGAAGTTGAACACGAGAAATTGGAAACTGGAAAAAAAACAGAAAGAGAGCAAATAATACAAACTGGTGAAAAAGAGAAGGTGGAGAGGTACAGATGCATTGTGTAAGAACTTAGCAGATTCTTGGAACATCAAATAATGGAGGACTGCCATCCTGGATGGTTTGGCCTCAGAAAGTCCAGGGAATGTGTTATGAAGTACATACAAATTTCAGAAACAGCTGCGATGCTCCCTCCATGTAGTCTGTAAGACATCTTACCCACCCTGTGCTGCCCATGGTACAACGGCCACCTGGTGCATGGTGCCCAAAAAGGTAAAAACCACAACAAGGGAAGGTGATGATGAATCACAAGACTAAAAGCAGGCCATAGACATGCAGAGGCAGAACAGTGTCAGCAGAAGTGATGGAGATAATGGAGTCCATGAAGATGTTACTGAAAGTAGGGGCTCAAATAGCCCAGCACCAGTCACCCCTGAGATCAGGTGTATCCTCCTCCTTTCCTTTCTTTACTGTAGCTATCTGCAAAATCAAATTTACTTTGAGAACAGGGAAAGAAATGAGAAAACGTGAACAGCCAGAAGCTCAGGTCCCACACCGACACTGTAAACTCCCTCTAAGGATGGACCTTGTCTAGAACTTACAGCAGCTGGAAGTATCATTCACCATGGCCACTTCAGACAACCTCATACCAGACTTGGCTACAGCATAGATTCGACTCTCCTGGAACAATAATACCATGAACAACAATAGTCAGACAAAAAACTTGATTCCTGCAAAAGGAAATGCTCACGTTGCAGAATCACAACACAATCACACCTTTGGGAAGGAAGGAGGAGACCTCTAAGAAAGACTGCTCTGTTCCACCAGATGTTGTGTGGATGACCGTTAGTGGAAATGTGCATCTGCCTGTGATTCACTGAATCAAACCAGATGTCTCTTAAAATGCTACAGAAGTGATATCCACAGACTGGAACACCTATATGCAATCACCAATAAATTACTATATCATAACTTCGAAAAAAATGTGGGTTTTTTTTCCATTTTATGATAAATACATTAAAATGAATCAAGAACAGCCCTAGAGTAGGACAATTTATTGAGTCACCACTTGCAAAGGATTCCCATTCTCTGATAAGGGAATGAAAGAAATGCTTGGAATGATCTCAATAGCCTATGTCTCAGTTATAACATAATGAGCTTTCAGTTCAAGGATCTGTAAGTCCTTCACAAATTGATAAAAATTCCAATGGGGGAACCCAAACCTGTAACTAAATGCAATACTATGACTAAGACATCAACCAGTCTAAAATGGGTAAAAAACAAAGCCAGGAATCCTCTTGCTGCTCCTTAAAGCATACAATCAATCACTAGCAGATAACACACATAATACATATAGATGAAAGTACATAAGAGTGCAAAATCAAGTATGCCAAAAAAAGAAAGGACAGAATTAGTATTTTCTGTACATAGATGCATTACAATTTAATCTCTAATCAAACATTATGTGCATTTTTTCCCCAGACACTTATTATTCAGGGCACATAACAGATGTCTCTTACTGATTAAGCTACTATTTAATATTCTATTCATGCTTTACTGTTTGGTATACTTAAACTTGCCCTACCTGAATACACTTGCTTGACTCTGGTCTAAAGAAAAAATAATGGATTTTTCTTGTGGTGTTCCTGACTATAATACTGCAATGCTTCATAAACATTAATAAAAATTTCAAAAAAACCAAACTGTGAGGGACATTGATAGGTGCTATTACTATTTTCCAGAAGAGGAACTCAGACATAGGTTCTTCGAAGTATCCTGTATCTTTGGAGTACCCATTTCCAGACATCCAAGACCTGACTTTTTGAGAATTCAGCATCATAAAACACTGTTTGTCACGAAAACAACTAAATACAGTTGTAGTAGGCAAGTGCTCAGTGCTTCTCTGATCAAATTTACTTGCCAAATTAGAGTCAGGCATTCAGAAGGTGTATGAAGAGCTGATTGTCACCTGTGAAAATTTAGCCTAAGGGACTAGAAGAACCTGACATGGGAACTCTAGATCAGAGAAAGGAATAGCAGCCAATCTCTGAGATGTATTTCCCTTCTTCCAAGTGAGTACCCTGTTCAATATACCTTTCTAACTTCTGCAGCAAATAAAACAGATCTCTTGAAAACTGCAGTTTCTTTTACTACACTATCCAGATTCATCCCCAGTATAGTTCTGTATTATGGGCTGAATGAAAAAAAGATTCCTATGGAAAACCAGCTATGATTATGCTGGGGTTGAAACTAGTATCATAAAAGACACAGCCAAAGATCACAAATAATGTTAAGTTTTCATAGAAAAAAAGCCCCAAACCGAAACATGAGGATTAACCATAAGTGCTTGACTTCACATCTTCAATAAACCACTTGTTTGTCCATGCCTTTAAAAAAGCAAATTGAAAATAACATAATTATCTCTTTCAATACCACACTGATTTCCACCAAGTTTATCAGTTAGATTGACACACTAGCAAACAATCCAACCAACTGAACTAATGAGTAACTGAAAGTGATAGTAACAAACTGCTCTCTCTCACCTGAAGTAAGCAATAGGACACGTATATTCACTTTACCAACAGTTTTCACAAAAGTTTCCTGAGAGCAGAAACATACCATGAGATAAGAATGCTGAGATCTATGTATCTATTCTAGTACTCACAGCTTTTTCTGACTCTGAAACTATCTGCTCTGGTCCCTTCACTTGCAAATGTGACTCACTTTTTTATCTTAAACACATGACAGCAGAACTAAGGATTAACTTTCGATGACCCATAAGGATAAACCACAAAGCAGCACCTCTTGACTTTGTTATTGCTATGTTTCTTGGGTACTATTTTCTTCCATTGATTATTTCCCCCCCTCTATAAAGAGGGGAAAAATTTAAAAAATTGTCAGTGGAACCACCATGCCCCATGATGTGGAACTGTCAGAACAGGTAGTTCAGAAATGTAACTGATGTCCACAGGAAACAACTGCTTAAGACCAAAAGCTTTTGTAGCCTCACTACTGGGCATTACTCAAAGATAAGGAGCACTTCTCAGACTGTTGTCCTTGCATTTCTTACCCATGATGGCAATCTGTGCAGCGGTGGTGTGGGAGGTTTACCTCCTGGGTCAAGTATGCCAGCCTCAGAACTCGCAGCTGCTCTTTGCCCTGCAGATAAGTGGTTGATTTCCTCATATGCTCCAGCTTCTTCCCTCACTGGGCCACGTTCTGTCTCCATCTTCTCCAGTACCCCTTTATGATCAATGTCTGTCTCTTTCACTTGCCCATGACAGACTGGAGAGTCTGTTATGGGCTGGAAGGTGCTAGCCTCTAAGCTCATTACACGATGGAAAGAATTACCCCCTGGCTGTGGCTGGCTGTAATGTCTCTTGGCTAGTTGGATACTGTCTCTTGGTGTATTGGGAGTTCGTATTTTTGGAAAGGTCATACTACTGCCAAGGCCACATTCCCTCCCTGGACAGAAGGAACGTGCTGTAATAGCTGATGCTGACACAACCAAGGGTGTCTCAGCAGTTTGGAGATGGCCCTCAAGCATGCTCATTATTTGTCCAGAGGAAGAGGAGTCCATCCGGTGAGAGTGGAACCTGGCACTCAGATCATCAGAGAAGCGTGTGCTGTCCAAAACCACTTGTTGCAAGGTGCTCACAGCACTACGGTTTCCTTCCAAAGATGACCGGAAAGTCAAAGCCTCAAGGATTCTTGTGGCCTCAGTTGGAGAGTCCAGTGATGTGGGATCAGAGCACTCTAACCTGTGTTCAGAACTTGCAGATGGGAATACATCTTTCTCTGTGGAGAGATTCCAGCTCGATGGGTCACACATGAGCTTCAGCATGCTCTGGGAAAGCAGAGATTTATCCTCTCCATCCTCAGTAAAAGTGTCATTGGCAAGGACTATGTTTGCTGTAGAGAGGACATGTTTGGTAGGTCCTGTCTGACACACCTGTCTAAAACCAGGTGCAAGGAGCACAGATTTCTGGTCTATCTTCTCAGCAAAAGAGGCTTGTGATGCTCTGGGCTCCAGAGAATTACAGCTCCAAAGAGATTCAAAGGGAGGGATGTTGGTCATATCTACAACAGAGGAAAGCACAGATTTACAGCATTCAAACGCTTTACAGTCTGAAGTGTTAGTTGCTAGTGTAACTTGTTCATGTCAGTTGTATTTCAAAAGCCCTGGCCAAGTTTGGAATACAGAGAATGGAAAGGAGATGGCTGGGCACAGCTATAACAGAAGTGATGCATATTTATAATTGGGAATAGTACGAAAGAGTGAATAGGAAATTATTAATCACAGCTTTTTACAGAAGTGGAATTAAGGGGTGCCTAATGAAATTATCAGGCAGTGCATTTCAAATTTACAGAAGGAATAGTGTTTTTTTATTCCAGACCAAAAAAAAAAAAAAATAAACAGAATGCTGCAGTGTCCAAAAGATAGGCCAGAAAAAGTAATTTATCAGTGGTACAAATAACAGTTTAGACAAAAGTTCTGATTTAGGAACTTCCTAAAACACTGACAGCAGAAGCTGGAATGGTAAATGGAGAGAAGGACAGCTTACTTGCAGTATTTTCCTACACTTTTTCCTTACACATCCAGAGCCAACCAGGAGACAGGATACTGGCCTAGGCAAACTTTCAGTCTAACTCAATATAGCAGTGTTTAATTTTACCTATTGACAATTATGTCTCTTTTCTTTAAACAACCATGAGAAGGAAGTGCAGCTATTCCTGAAAAAAAACCTAAGTGGCCAGAACGCTGCTTAGTGTGACTTTTGACTTCAATGCACCTACAGTGATTTAAGCCATCAAATAAGCTGGTATAGTTCCTCCCACTCCCTGGGACTAGGTGAGGCTTCCAGCATCAAGACCTCCTTAACCATCACACCAGTCAATGAGGTTCCTTTCTTTTCAGGAATTTCCCTAGAGCTTCTGCTATCCTTTTGTGCTATATGACCCAAGCAGTACTTCTTGTCAAAAAGTTTTATTACAGTTACTTACAAGTTTTTGCTCTAAAAACTTCCTCTGCATATTTTTTCTCTGCCGCTTCAGTTGCTATATTAGAAGACGACAAAAGATAGAGCCTAGATAGCCTCCATTGTTCTTTGTTTGTTTAGTACCTGTACTTTATAATATGTCTACTTTCTGCCTTTCCACAACTACTAGATTTACAGACTATCTCGGCTCTACAGGTTCTGCCGAATAGAAGCTTTAGGGTATGAGAAAGTTTGAATAAAACTTGGAGTGGCAGAGGATGTTACTCCACTTTATGATTTTGATTAATCTTGGCATTTATATATTGCCTGAAAGAATCAAGTCATAAGATGCTTTGGAAATTGTATACGTGTGGGTGAGTGTGACTCTGCATAGCTATCACTGAAAACACTGCCTAAACATCAAACTCTACAGGCATTGCTTAACCACTAGTGGGATTTACAAGGAAGCAGAAACAAACTGAAGGCATGAAGTAACAGAAGAAAGGGCAAACAGCACAATAAATCACTGTTGATTGTGGAGAGCATGAAACGTGCTCTTGGAAACACAGCTGAGTGACAACTATGAGAGCCTGACCTTGGCACTTGAGTCACAAGGAACTGAATGCTATCAAAGCTATTCCTAACATGTAACACTGGCACATACAAATCCTAGTGCTTGTTTTCCTCTGCCCCTGAGGAAAATCATTAGTGTAGACTGAAAAAAAGGACATTCATTTTAAATATTATTGGTATCTTTGCAGCTTCCTACATGCAACAGGAGATAAAGCAGAGGAAGCCGTTATTATTAGTATGGCAAGCAAGAAGAGATTTGTCTCTCTGCAGAATCCTCTGAATTCAGCCTGGCACAGTGAGACTAGTGGGGCATAAGAGCAGAGAACAGAGCTGTTTACTGCCCAGAGAGTGGGGATCCAGGAACACTTAATACCAGATTATTAACGCAGCTTACCAGCCATTCTCTTTTTGTACACAGACAGAGCCAGAGGGGATGAGAAAAACCAGTCATAAAGCATTTAGCTAGAAATGTGGTGGGATTTAGAAGGAATTTTGCCCTATTCCCTTGCTGTGGAGTGATAGGAATGTCAGAAAGACTTCTGTAGGAAAGAAATGCCCCCTGCCTGCATGCCCCGTGAAGTTCTGGAAACTAGCTCATCTTACTGTAACCAAATCAAGCTCCTTGTAAAACAAGAAACAACAGGAAGAAAATGGTTAAGAGAAAATTCCCTCTTCAGATGTGTTCCTATGAAAGGGCTGATTTCAAGCCCCAGAGACCAAAGTTCTCCATCTATCCACCAAACAAGAACCCCAAAAACACAAGCACCATAATCATCTTTCTCCAACCCATCCTGATAGCACAGGGGAACCCAGCTTCTAAAGTCAGAGCAGACAGCTGCTGCCTTGGCCCATTCAGTCCTCAGTTATTCAACTCACATGCTAGCAGAAGTTCTGGGGGTATGAGGATAATTCACACATGGAGGTCAAGTGAAATACCCTGCAACGCTGAAGTGAACGGAGAGTTTTACTGTGTATTTTAATGACTGCTTCTACTTCAGGGCTCAGTGGCTTATTTTAATGGCAAAAGCAGACTCAAAACAAGAGCTCTATGTTCAATTGCTGGTGGGAAGCCAATTAAGAGTTTAAAGCAGGTGAGCAATCTTATTTCCATCTTAAAAACGGACCCACTGAGGAACAGAGCAATTCTGCCGCTTGCTCACTGTTGCAAGTGCTAATTTCTGACAAAGTTAAGAATACAACCCAGGAATGCTGACTTCCACTCTTCTGGTGGTTACTAGGCTACAATGCCAGGTGAACACATTTACCTTGCAATGTATCCTGAAGGACTTCAATTTGCTCCGTCAGCCTCTGATTACAGTTTTTCAGGTGGTAATTTTCTAGCTCAAGCTATGAAACAACAACAATAAAAACTGAAAAATAATGCAAAACTCTGTGTGCATGTGTTCCACTACACAGAACATGGTTTCATCTTTATTACATTCAAGTGTCTTAATAGGAAAAGGAAAAAAGGTAGGTGAGTCTGCCGGTCACTCTGAAATCCTTCTATTCAGCAGCTCCACTGGACAACCTACTTCAACACTTTGCTGTGCTGTCTCAAATAGCCTCTGTATTTACTATTTGCCCTTCTCATATAGGTCTTTTAATTTCTTTCCCTGCTGTTGTACATAATTTACTCTTGTAACAACTGTTAAAGGACACAATCAAAAAAGCTATTACCCAAGAGAAGCATTTTTCCCCTCTCACTGTGTATGTAGTAAAAGGAGATCCCCTTGATCTAGGGGACCAAGATTAATGGTGCATTTACATTTGAAATTAGTGCATGAGTCATTCTTCACAAATTTGCATCTCTGCTTGAAGTGTCGCAGCTTATATTCTTAAGCACAGCAGTGGTGCACCTAAAGAGGCTTCCCTCTTGATGGAATCAAAGCTGAAATTGCACCCCTGGTGCTGTCTAGAGCAACCCATTTGCAACACAGACACAAAGTCCTTCAGTTGGCAACGGTCCACTTGTGCATTGTATGCACCTAGGATCAGCATCCGGCACGAACTTTGTTGCCAGCGAAGATAAAATGTGAATGAATGGTCCTGGATTCACAGCAGGTCACAGCAAGTCAATCCCTGTGCTTCCTCCTTTGTGCTGCACCAGTCAGTAATGTAGATGCACCTTAAAGTTATCTCATATAGGAAAATGTGAGAGAAGCAGCACAGCAGACTGGTGAATTATCTAGGCAATCTACTGAGATTACAAAGTCATGTTGTAACACAATTAGTGCCAATAAAGACTGCTTCTTCCAACTCCAACAAATTCCTTTTCTGGCATAAACTGGGAAATACATGGCTTTAAAACTTGGAATAAAAGGGAAAGACCAGATATCCCCACTAGCAGTTGTAAACTATTACTGCATCTTCAAAACTGCATGCTGACGCATTGCTACCTTCTTAGTTTTTCTAGAAGGTATTGAGTTAGGCAAAGATAGAGGCATTAAGTCCACAAGATGGATAGGAGAGAGACGTTAGACACAAGAAAATGCTGGGTAGTAGGAAAACAGCATTAGTCAGAGATGACAAGGAAGAGCAAAGGACACGTTTGTGTCACAGCTGCTCTGACAGAAAAAGAAGAAAAAAAAAAAGACAGAAACTGCATCCAGAGAAAAAAGGGAGATCTAGAGGAAAGCTAGGGGAAAGCCACTTGTGACTAGTAAATCTTCTTTAGAGACTGCTTTTGGGCATTAATGATTTCACAGTCATTTCTAGTTTGCCCAAAGCAGTAGATAGCCTCCAGTAAGAGGGACAACCCTAGTCTGCAACTGAGTATGTGTAGGGACACACAAGCAGAAAGCCTCTTTGGGAGACTGACTGTCCTCAGACAGGAGAACATACGTAGGATCCCACTGGCAGCACAGGCACTGTATCTACTCATAGGCCTTGAAAACCAGTAGCAAGCTAAAGACTCACCTCTCTCAGCTTAAACGTTACCCACTCTTTGATCTTGGCGGCTTTCTCTTGAACAATTTTGGCTTCCTCAGTCCGCAACTGTTTCTGTGCCAAAAAAAGATCAGATGCACTAGGAGAGTACAACCAAGCGTTTGTTCTCAGTAAGTTACCGCATCAGGAGTGACTTAAACATTGAAGCTCCCATTCCAGATGAAAGATTAAAGATTGCAATTTGGGTATTATTATTTAGCTGGTGTCTGAAAAATCAAGCTCTAGTTGTCTTGCATGGTCCCTGGAGTCCAGTTCAGAGGGTTGTTTCAGGAGTTTGTCACCAAACAGTAAAATTCAGCTCAAGTAATGACTGACCAGCTGCCACAGTTTCTTTTGACTACAGTTTGAGACTTTTCTTGGTTTAGATGGTTTAGCAATGTTGCTATTTGTTGTTGAGCATCTGTAGCGTTCCCCCAGCCTACACACACACGTTGTTGGCTGAAGTTAATAAGAATTAAGCAGTGCCTGTAAGTGATTTATAAAACACTGCAATAATTCCAAGCAAAAGGGATTCAATTGCTGCAAGCACAAGTGTAGAGTATAGGCTTTAAAGGGGAACGAGCTGGAAGCTAATACCAGCAACATATTTAAACACATGCACACAATATTCCCATTGAGGAATTTTAAAAAGAAAAAAATAAAAATAAAAAAGATAGACTCAGGATAAAAAAGCTCCAACCTGACCTTGAAATGCTAACACCTGCTAGGAGTCTGAGATGGTGTAAGTGGTTCTATGTTTATATATCCATTAAAACATGTTCTACTCCACCCAAACTTGTTAGGGGAATACTGTTCATTTTCACAATGAATATTTTTCCCCCCGAATATCTGCTTGGGCAATATTGCTACAACATTTTTGCAGCTGTGTTTTCTCAGCTGTGGTTTGTGTTCTTTTTCTTTTCTGGGAATTTTGTTTGAAAGATCCTGAAGTGATACTACAATTACCTGAAGCCTTCTGTTCATCTCCTGTGAGGCTTCATCGAAGCAACGTCACTGAAAAGTCTCCTATCTACATAATGATTTAAACTACAAGGAGAAATCAGTTCCAGTAGCAAGGGAAGGAGGGTGAATACACTCTGCATTGCACATTCAGCCCTCTTTCTCTAATTAAATGGACAAAGGTAATACCTTCTACTAGCAGCTCCTGGGTTTTCTGACAGATTTTTTTTTTCTGATGTGAACAAATACCAGTAATTATGATAATAAAAATGTCAGTGCCTCCTGCCTGCTCCCTTTTTGTTTTTCACACTGAAGAGTGCAAGTTCACTTAATGAATACCACATAAATACCCAGCAGACTGTAGGAAACGCCCCACACCCTCATGTTGCTTTTAATCATTGCATGCTATTCATCCTCACAACTGCATATTTAAAAACTCTTACTCAAATACGTTTGCTGACTTTAAAATAGATCTTGGCAACATTATGGGTAACAGTAACATTTGTAGTTGTACATAATGAAATAAAAGTAATCAAATCTGATGCTTCA
Organism: Actenoides lindsayi; assembly: GCA_025331215.1. Lineage (NCBI taxonomy): Eukaryota > Metazoa > Chordata > Aves > Coraciiformes > Alcedinidae > Actenoides > Actenoides lindsayi. Next base: position 384,193 of record WTSP01002152.1, read on the forward strand.
AGAGGAGGATTTATTTTGGTTTTTCTCCTTGAATATGGCTGTGTGCGCTTCTAATCATCAGGTACCAGCCTTGCTGGAGTCAGAATATCAGACATGCCTACTGGTCCGAAATGATCTGGCACATGTAGTGGATCTACTGTAGTCCTCTGAATATCCATCACGTGGTCAATGCCTTTGAATCCCTAATGACCTGGATGTGTCTCAGGTCAGCAACCAAGGGGCAAGAGATTCATAGTATTGCTTTGCTACAGTGTGAAGTGCAATGCCAAGACTTTATTTAGGGTCTTAAAGTAGAATAGCGACATGACAACAGCATTGTCACAAAGATTAGTGAGTTGTGCCTCTGAGCAGAACCAACCCACTCAGGCACAGCACCTGTAGATGCAATTATTGTGCTTTAAGATCCAGAAGCAGCTAGAGATTCTTTGTCTCATGCTATTGTGTGGTCCAGACATGACCTCAGTATTCTCTCATTAATGCTCCGAACTACACAGCTCTCCCTATCCCAGTGAAAACAAACAGGATGCCTTACAGGAGCCCTTAGTGACCTTACAGTGCTGCTACCATCCCATCCCATTCTAAAACTAAACTGGTGACCCTGATAGAGTGTTTCTTGGCTGACATTGTCAAGGTTTGGCTTTCATTTCTAGAAACTCATTTTGCCTCTTGTTGCTAGAATAAAAAGATTTCTATTAACAGAATATTTTTCCCACTTGTGTTTGGTGATATTAAGCAAATCACACCTTGCATTTTTGGCTAAATCGTAAATTCTTCCATCTTTGATTGGAAGAGCTGCTTCCAGACTTTGATCACTACTGTAGATCCTTCTGAACACCCTTATCCTCCAAAATGCAGAAACTTCATCTACATTCTGCCTGAGCAAGCTGGCCTGGGCAAGTGCCCTGAAACCCAGAGTACCACAAAGGCCTAATGCCTGACCTCCACACTACATTTGGTCTGAGTAAGTTCAGAGAGTTTACCAATCTGTTTTGCCCTTGAAATAGGAGTCAATTAGTTAAATGTAAAATTAACTCAAATGGCAAAATAGTTTTAGTGTAAAGTTCTAATGAGCTGCTTCCATTTAAACATAATTTACTTAGTAACATGTAATAATATCATTCCTCCTTTTATAAAGACCACAGGACAAGGGCTTTACTAGAGTCAGAATACAAGCCCTGCTGTAGATGTAGCTCCTTCCTTCCACCAGCTGAGAATGGAAGAGACTAAGAACTATCCCTACCAGGAAACGGCTGCTCTTTTATAATGAGGACATCTAACTAAAGGACTGCTGAAGACTGAGAAAAGTCCCATCCCAAGAAGCAGCATGTGCCAGGTCAGAGATGGGCTACGCAACAATTTTGCTGAGCAATCTATATGCTAGGAAGCCAGAGAAATACTGTGACCACACACTAACATGAGGAAGTCCTTTAAGGACATTGACCAATCTCCTGTAAGAGGAGGATCCTGCACAGTTTAGGGCATCATTTTACAACTTATCTGAAGGCAACTGAGGGGCTAATATGTGATGGAGACATAATCTGTACCTTTGAAACATACCTTATAGAAGCTCTCCAACTCATGAAAGCTACAGGTCTCCCTGCAGAAAATATCTTTACCTGTTTTGCTAGCTGCGTCTCCAATCTGTTGATCAGATCTTCTTTTCCTTGCACTGTGCCCATCAGCTCCTGGTATTTTCTGTGCAGAGTGCTGTCTGATTCACTAGTCTTCACATTGGCTAGTTTTATCTTCTCTTCCATAACTCTGACCTGTAATGACAATGAGAGGGATAAAAAAACCCCAAACAATGTAAATGAAAGAACTGCCTGTTCAGTGGCAAGATCTAAACTGAAACTGTTTGTGGGTTTCACATTTTTGAAGGCGGGAAAGGAAAAAACCAACAAACAAAACCTACACTTCAGGTCATACTTCGCTTATATCCACATTCATTAAAAGAATATTGTCCATTCATTTGTAATACTGAAGCAGTAATAGATGCAAACTGAACCACAAACAGATAAATACATTACGGATTATGAAATTTTTGCATGCTATTAGTCAAAGAGACTATACAGGCACTATATTCTCATAGATATATGGGGAAGGTATACCACATTTTCCACCTTTGCAATAGCATGGTCAGCTTTTTACCTCATTCACTGCCAAGGTGTACACCACAAAGCCCTGGCCATTTGCTTCAGATCAAGATTTCCATAGGGAAATGTCCTATGGAGTTCCTTCCTCCTCCTATCCCCAGCTTAGATAATGTTTTAGCAACTTTCAGCTTTTTGACAAGTATTTTCTCCAGACCAGCTCAGGAGTTACCATGTTAGGTGTTTCAGAAGTTTTGCCTGTCTTTGAGCTCCTGCCAGTGCCAACACTTCACTGCAGCAGGAGAAGAAGCAGTGTAATGCTTCTTCACTACAAAGTTTCAATGCCCTAAATCTACCTGCTGCTGAAGCCTTTCAGGTTTTTAGCAATTTTTAAAAACCTCTTTGCTTTCTTCAAAACCTACGCCTCTTGATATGCCAGGCTGTTTTACCATTACCTCATCCTATTGCAAAGGACTGTAAGACTTCATTTCTAAAGGTGAACGGAATTCTGTCAACTTAACTCAAACCTGCTAATTGTGGCATTTGATGATGGGAAAATACCTGGTTCCAACACATGCCAGAGAGACTAAATCTGCAAAGAAACCAAATCCAAATACCATTAATTTGGCATGAGTTTGGAACCAGGAAGGCAGAACGCAGGCAATGATCTGAGCACACAGTCCGTGCAAGAGAGTTACTCATGCTCTGTTGATCAGCCTACACCTCATACTTGCAGAAGCTGTGTTTTGTCCTCCTGTCTGCCTGCATTAGACAGAGAAGCAAAATGCCTCTTCCTCATACTGAACCAGAAAGGTAGGCACCCAACAGACAAGCCAGAAAACTAAGCCTGCTGAGTCGGATGTGTTTTCATTAGAGTTTAGGGTGATTATAGTAAAAAGAAATGGCCCCTCCTTTCTGTCTGATGCCCAAATGCTGACTCTGTACTAGAGGCTCAGAGAGGGGACTGCAAACATGTGATTTCCTTAATTGAGGTTGGCAGCTACAGGGAGCCCATTGAATTAACAAATCCAACCCCCCAGACTCCTGGAGAGAAAGATAACAAGGGATTTTGCACTTGATGTGGAGCCCTCTCATTTGTCAGCTGCTTTTCATCCATGGTGAATATACTTGTTAGTGGAAGGGAATGGTCCTACTCCTATGCTGTCACTTCTTCAGGTCGTCAGGCAGAAATGAAGTATTTCTCTAGGGAAACTTAGCTCTGAATGTGGATAAGGCTGCTGGAAAGGCAAACTTTGAGGGTCGCTAGTCCTCCCCTTTAGGACCTGCCAACACATGGCTGCAGAACTGCTGGTGGCAGGTGAGTGAAGGCAACCCTCATTTCTCCTACACTTTCCCAGCCAAGTTCTCCCTTTCTTGCCCATTCTCTGACCTGAATTTGAGTTGTTCTTTACCTGCTCCCTTGTTGTCATTGTATCTTACCATATCATGAACATTCTACTCCCACCATTGAGGTGTCTGCTAGCATGAAACTTCCTTCACTGGCCTGCAGCAATAACCGTATTTTCTACTGGTGCTGTCACAGTGACAATGTTACCTTTATCTGTCTTGTTTGGGTGTGGACTTACTGATACCACTCAAGAACAACTATTGTTCTTGGCTGGCAGTTGCTAGCTAGCATAGAGGCCAATAGCATGGCAACTAGACACAGCATCTTTCCTATATTTAAGCTACTCAGAAAAAAAAAATTAAAAAATCTTCATGTCAGTATCAAACTGGCATGGAATAGTACATTCTACAGACAGAACACCTTACCAGGTACTTCAAGTTCTTGATTCCTAGGCAATGTTTCCCAGTGCTTACATTACTGCCTATACAGTCCTTCACTACTGAAGTAATCTCTGACAGCCATTCTTGGCCATCTTGCATGGCTTTTAGTTCTGTGCTTTATCTCCGACTCGATTCTCAGTCCTGCAACTCTTGTCCAGCTGGAGGGAACTGGTTCGCTACAAACCTTTCCTTTTGCAGTGATGCAGGAGCTCAGATCATCTGCCCCTTCATAGTTCTCTTGTTTTTGTAATACTCCTTACAGCACAGACTGTACAACAGTCTGCTTCTCAAAGGTCCATTATTCTTTATGGTTTGTTCACAAGTTGGAGTCCCTCTCTCTCTTTCCATGCCCCTCCTCCCTCCCCATTATTCAAGAAGCACAGAAGGACTAGCTTAGACAATATGCCTAATTTTTAGATTGTTATAGTAATATGCAATGAATCCAGCTCTTACTGCTTTCCTCTGAGGGCTACTGAACCAGAGAAGTAATTACTAAAAAGAAAATCCAAAACAACTGATAGGTTTTGGAGACACACCCTTACTTCTTTTTCAGAACCTTCTCTCCTTGTAGACAAGTCCTTACCAGTACTGTTAAGTATTTGTTTTCTGAGTGCTTGCCAGGCAGTTCTATCTCTGCACTTTAATCCTGAGGTACAACACCCCCTTCCTTTTCCATGACCAAGCATGCCTATCATGGATGAGGGGGTAAAGACTACGAAGCTGAGAGACAGATACAAGGTGCTGGTTTTCACTCTGAGTTGAACCTATTTTAGCACCTCTTCACAGCTCAGACTCAAAGACTGCGAAGTAGACCAGAAAATCCGTTCACCACTGTAAATCAATGTTTCCCTTGCAAAGCACAGCACTGTAGGGTGTTGTCTGTATAATAGTCCAGAGAGAGTTTAGAATAAGTTACTTCTGGGCTTCTATGATAAGAGAATCTCTTACCTGTTTCTCTGCATCTTCAGCTCTTTGCTCTGCGTCTATCACTCTCTGTTCCAATTCCTGCATCTTCAGAGACGGAAAAGAAGGAGAGGAGAGGGGGTAAAGAAAGCAAATAAATTAACATCACCTGGAAATTCACCCGTTTTACTCAAGAATCTTCCACTTCTTGTGCAAGTCTACAGATCTTTGGCATCTTTTGGGTTAACTGGACAGCTCTGACCAAGGGGAAAAAAAGAAAAAAAAAGCCTTTGACCTTTTCCAGTCTTCTGCCCTACTTTGAATTTACCGGAACTCTTTTCTCATTAGTGAGCTTCATCATTCATTACACGGGTCAAGGGAATAGTCCCAAAGCCTTGACCCTGTCTTTACAATTTACACACCGTGGGTTGTCCCTGCAAGGAGCCTGTCTACAGCACGCCATTCTTTCCGGGGTTTATTTCAGACAGGACTTATGCACAATGGTAAATAAAAATGAATACATCTTGGAAAACTCACAGCAGGTTCTCCACGATGGCACATTATAACCAGGGAATATTTTGCTTTTGCTTTAAAAGCATCGCAGGCTCAAAACTGACAAGATTAACAATGATACTAATTTTCCTATGCTTCTTTTCCTTTTGAAGAGGTTTGCAAACTGACAGTTCTGTGGTTTTTTTTATCTGAGTATTGCTGCTGTTGAAGTCAAAGGACACTGAATAGAATTTTATTCTAAATGTATGTACATCAGCTCATTCTCAGTGAAATCCAGACGTACCTGGAGTTCTTCTAACAATGCTATTTTTTTTTTAATAGTAACAAAGGATCTCATTGAGTGCTTGCAAGTCATCTTCCACCACCTGCCCTGCTTTGATGAGTTTCATATTTAAGCCTTGTAATACGAACCCAGCGACATTAAATTTCATCCACTAAGCTGCAAAATTAGAGGAATGCTTCACAGTTTCCAGCATTTCCTTGTGTTTTACTAATGAAAGAATAACATAGAAGCAGCTTCAGAAGATTAAAAGAATCATACTTCCAGCAGAAAGCAAACTATAAGGGGAGCTGAGCTCCTTTTCTCTCCAATGCATTTTATGATTCTTGATAAAGCACAGGAGCCAAGTATTCAGGTTGGTCACTATGACAACCAAACCAATACTTCTGAAAATGGGACTTATTCTTCTTGGGTTGATCATCCAGAATGGAGATGACAGCATTCCTCTGTTTCCATTTCCCTTCCTTCAGATGGCAACAGGAAAACTCTCCTTTTCATACATAAACATTGCTCTTCAAAGCAGACCAACACCTATTGACAAACAGACCACAGTATGGTTTGGATTGGAAGGGACCTAAAGATCATCTAGTTTCCAACCCCCTACCATGGGCAGGGACACCACCCACTAGACCAGGCTGTGCAAAGTCGCATCGAACCAGGTCTTGAACACATCCAGTGATAGAACACCCACAATTTCCCTGGGCAACCTGTTCCAGTGTCTCACCACACTCATAGTGAAGAGCTTCTTCCTAATTTCTAATCTAAATCTACCCTCTTCCAGTCTGAAGCCACTATCCCTCATCCTATCACTGTAAGCCCTTGAAAAAAGTCCCTCTCCAGCTTTCTTGTAGGCCCCCTTTGGATCCTGGAAGGCTGCAGTAAAGTGTCCCCAGTCTCTTCTCCTTTCCAGGCTGAACAACCCCAACTCTCTGAGCCTGTCCTCACAGGGGAGGTGTTCCAGCCCTCTGATCATCTTTGTGGCCTCCTCTGGACCTGGTCCAACAGGTCCATGTCTTTCTTGTGCTGGGGGCTCCAGAGATGGACACAATACTCCAGGTGGGGTCTCACAAGAGTGGAGTAGAGGGGGAGAATCATCTCCATCAACCTGCTGGCCACACTGCTTTTGATGCAGCCCAGGATACATCTGGCTTCCCAGGCTGCTCTTGCACATTGTTGGCTCATGCTGAGCTTCTCATGAACCAGAACACCCAACTTTTTCTCCTCAGGACTGCTTTCCATCCATACTCTGCCCAGCCTGTATTTGTGCTTGGGATTGCCCTGACCCAGGTCAAAAAGGTACATATATATAGACACTTCAATCACCATGTAACTAAAAAAGTTATGCCATGACAAATTCAAACCATGAAGATCAGAAAGGGCCACATTCAGCACGATACCTCTCAGATTTGATTTTTTGTGGAGAAACCAAGGACATCACAGTCTATGGAGCTTAATATCCAAATGAAGGACACTTCTTCAGCAGACAAATAGAGAAATGCCACAGAAGATTACAGAGAGTTAAAGCTGCTCTGCCTGAAGACCCACTCTCAGAGTCTTGGTAGAGACTGAGCTCATAGCAGTCTAACACCAACAAGAGTGGTCTGGGTTATGACATGAGCCTGTGTCTGTTCAGAACAGTGATCTACCCATCCATTACCCTATCAGTCTCTAGACAGTCATCATCACAGACAGCAGCGAAGTATCTCAATGAAAGACAGATGCTAACTGGAGACATAATGCACCTTGTGAAACAAAGTTTCAGAGTCAAAGGCCCCTGCTAGTTTTCTGATGAACTGACAGGGTCTACATTCACAGGACAGATTTTAGATTAATCTCTGGACCTTTACCCAAAAGCTATCCTCTTAGACTAATAATTCTATACTTCACAATGTGGGCAATCTCCATGAAAGCCTCGAGTTATTTTAAGATGGCACTGTTCTGACTGAAAATCTCCTTGTTGACACTGCCTCATGACAGCTTGCTTTGCATTGCTGACAGTCCTGGATCCTGACCAGGGCAGAGATGTATATTGGGACCATCGCTGATAACTAAAAAGTTATGAAGCTTCTTTTATAAGCAGGGTGACCTGGATATGTTCCAGTCAAATCAATTACTTTCATCACCCTAATCCCCTCCATAGCCTTAAATGAACTTGTACTTTTCTTAACTTCCTGTACTATGTTGTTGGGTTGTCCTACTATGAACTAGTAAATAACTACTATGTTTCTTATGTACCCAAGATGATTACTTCACACATCCTCAGTGTCAGTCATCTCACTGGAGCATGTGCAAATTTAATACATCCATGCTTGTAAGGCTCTTTCAAATCTCTCAATGAATTAATAATAATTTTTGTTATTTACATGGGTCCTTTCATTCAAAATGCTTTATAATTTGACAAAGGCTACTAAGCAACTTGATCCAGGTCACATAAAAAAAATGCAGCAACCAAGCCAAATTCAAGTAACTCTTCTCCCAGGCATAAGCCCAGACAGCTTGTATGTAGAGAAAGAGGCCCAGTTGTATAGTCATGCTTGCATGAGACAAAAGAGGCTTTTTCTAAACGTTCCTTGTTTATTGAAGTGAGGCAGAAGCAGGTTAAAAGCTATCCAGATGGCTCTTCGAAAAGCTGCAAAAGATCCTCCATCAACCATTCACATAGGCTTTCCCTCTCTTGATGGCTCAGAACAGGCTAAATAAAATCGAGCAAATAAAATTCCTGCATGTCTCATCCTCAATTTTCTCCTGTTGTTCTCTTCCAGAGCTCTCTCCTAACCAGGTCATCTTGCTGCCAAGGCAACAGCCTGCTATGCCGCTCACCAACAGAGGAGTATCCCTTCCTTTGTGTGTGTACAAGGAAGTCAGAGTGGAAACAACTGCCTGTTTCCAAAGAGATCAGATCCCTGCTGATGTCCTCCACAACAAGGCAGGACCCAGGGGTGTTGTGCCCTGTGAAGGTCCAGCAGGATGGCAAAGCTTTGTCTGGGAGGCCAGGGGCTGGGTTGTCTCTGCCACACTGACCAGCTGCCAGGCTCTGCACAGCTTGGGAAGCACTTCGATAGCTCAGACCAGGCTACCAAAGTGGAAGTTCACACCATGTGAACTAGGGCACTGGCAGTTAAACCATTGGGTTTTAAATTCCTCACGTTCTGAACAGTGATCTAGATTATTCAATCTAAGAGGATTTTAAAAATTTAAGTATTTAAACTATTAGTGCACATTGTACTACCAATACCAGGCATGTGTGGCTGGGGATTTTTTGTGAGCTAAAATAGTAAAACCCGCCTTAAAAAAAAATAAAATTCTTATGGAGACTAATTTAAAAAGTAGGGGATCAGGTTTCCAAGCCTTGTGATCAGTAGCTTCCAGACACTGAGACAACCTAGCTGGTGAGCAAGTATCACACCACTGTTAACATTGTTCATTTTCACTAGCAAAACTTTTTTTTTTTTTTAATTCTCCTGTTGCTGCACATCATGTTGAGGATCTCAGGGGCAGTGCTCACCACAGGTTGGCAACACAGCTTCAAATAGTGCCCACTTCACATTTTTCAAGATCTCTTTCCCCGACCCCCCAAAAAACCTTTCTGAAAATGCAGTTCTCTTTCAAATAAATCTGAAGCTCTGCATTCTCACAAATACAACTGTAAGAAAAAAAAACATAAATCATAGGTGCTATAAAATCTGTGATAAAAATCTCTGGAGGTGGCGTCACTATGCATAAAGCACACACCTCCTCCAGCTTTGCATCACTGCCCAGCTGAGGGGGAGAAGGATGCAGCGTGGACAGGAGTCCCAGCTGCTGTGACTGCTGGGAAGCCCTGTGGTGACAACAGAGAAGCGAAGGACGGCCTCAGAGAAAGTTGTTGTGGAGGAGTTGGGAACCTGAGGCCTGAGGCACAGGACGCTTCCCGACAGCAGTGTTCAGCATGAGCATTGTGCGCTGAGCACCTGCTCTGGTGCCTCAAGTCCACCTGCATCAGGGGAGACTGCCAGAGCTGCCCCACAGCCCCTGAGGCTCTCCCCTTCCCACATGACATTGAGAGCAGGGAACTGCAAGCCTGCTAGCTCTTTGACCCATCCAGTAAACCCTACCACGTAGTTACAGAGTAACCTGATCACCGAACCAAGCTGCTCCTTAATCTTAACAAAGGGAACATCACATCAACTAAAAGGCTGGATTAATGGTAGTCAGGCCCCTGCCTTGAGGAGCCCCCTGAAGCACATGAAAATTTCATTCTCTGCCATGGCGCACAAACCTCACTGAAGAGATAGTCAGAAGATCTCTGGCAAGTCTGTTCTCCAAAAAGGAAGTTTGATAGGTGGGTTTCTTTGTTTTGTGTGGGAGTAGTCAGGAAGTTTCTCAAAGGATAAATGAATAGAGCACGAGGCTACAGATTCCATAATGCAGCAAACAGAGCACTGTACATGAGTACTGTTTCTCTTTACCAGACCTGCACCACATCTATATGTGATTTTTATGTGCTTTTATCTAAATGGACTTCACAACCACTTTCACTGTTTTCCAAGGTAAGTAATCACTAAGGTCCATCTCAGAAGCTACCTTGAGGAGATGAACAAGGTGTTTAGAATTGCGTAATTGCTTAAAATATGAAGGGTGGGACGAATGTCTCGTGCAGTATATGGCATTAGTGGAAATGTAATGACAATGAAAGCAGGGCTGAAAATTACTCCACTCTGGAGTAGATGTCATGTGGATGCTTTCACATCCAAAACCAACAAACAAGAACATACACATAAAAGTTACATAATACAAAATGGAGAAAAAGTGAGTTTAGAACATATGTCATCAGTTACAGCTTGAAATAGTTTGAAGCAAACTGCAGTCAGTTGTAAAGATACCAACTTCATTAGTAAACTGAAAGAAACTGTTCTCACTTTCCAATTGAGTACCTGAGCAATCTTTGTCTACACTGTGATAATGTATGCCACATTTTGAAACAGAGAAGGACCCCTCAGCAGCTACAAACTTGGATTTTATGCAAACTAGAGGTGAGTGAAAAAGCTTTCATTCAAATGGGAAACTAACTCAATTTAAGGTAAAGAAAAAACACTCCAAATCCACACCATGATGAAAACAAACAAAAAAACCCAACCAAACCAAACCCTCAAACCTTTCTCAGTCCTCTCCCCTAGAATTGCAGATGAGTTAACTTAGAGCACTTGAAAGAGATGAGTAGGACATGCCTCTAAAACCACAAATGCCGTGCAAGTTTCTAGCACCCCAACCTCAAAGTATCTCAGTCCTGCTCTTCTGTACCCCCAGAATGTTTTGACTGGATATACAACATTAGTCTACCACTCATGCAGTACGTGTTTAAAGTCTGCACAGGGGTACTTTACAGCATAATTTGCCTTCCTGTACACTTCTCCATTGCCAGCCAAGCCACGATCCTGTTGTTCTTACTCAAAATATCCATCTTTGCTCTGCAGCTGTCTCAGACACTTTAGATATCCAGAATCCTGCTGGTACAGTGTTTTTTCCAGTGAAGTCTGACTACCTGGTGATTTTGCATTAAACAAGGTCAATTTCTCTTTTTCACTAATGCCACTTTACACCACTCTGACAGGCACATCTCTGTATCTCAAGCAGAGTGCACTGACACACTGTAATCAAGGACAAGATCCTCACTGCAAGTATCAATTCGACTGGATAGCTCAGCATTTAGAGATTTTTTTTTTCTTTCATGCCATAACTCAGTGCAAAGTAGAAGAATCCACCACTGTCTCACCTTCTCAGCTAACAGCTCTCGGATCTTGCTTGCTTGCAAGCGGAATTTGAATAGCTGGGACTCCAGCGCCAGGCATCGCTTTTGCCAGTCCATACAGCTGCCATTCTCCACTGTGAGTTCTGCCATTGTGAAGTTAATCATCCGTTGGGGATGTCGTCTGATGTGCTCTAAAAATCCTACAGAAGAGAAAGGAGAAAAAAGAAAAAAAAAGTAAAGTGTTTCAGACAGGTAAACTTTTCACCCCTTGTGCCTAGTGTTCCTTGGTCCATCTTACATGACTGGTAACTAAGTCCATTTCTTCTGCAAGAAGATGAAGCGGTACTACTCCAGGTTATTGATATTGCCCTTTGCCAGAGGTCACTCTCTTAATGGATAACAGATAAATATTCAAATAAACATTTACCTTTAGAGTGAGTAAATAATTTACTAATGCATCATGCTGTATATTCCACAAACAGCCTGACTGTTATCCTTACAGTCTTGCTGAGCATCTACCTATAAAGTGGTTTTACTCCCACCTCCTTTGTACCAGAATGGCTGTAAACTCTCAAGTCATTAAAACCTCTTAAACATAACTCAGGTCACACACTCAGTATGAACTTCGGGCACCAGTGCATTATCTCACAGAGACTGTGTTAAGAGGATGGGGTGTATGAAGCAATGTTCCCAATCCCTACCTGTTTGATACAGTCAGTCCACAGTAAGAGCAGCAGAGTAGCTGTATGACAATATCTAAACAATAGCCCTGTTAAAACATAAGAGATCCCAGCCAGGAATGTGCTAGGGCTGAAGACAAAACATGCAGGTCTACTGAAGTCCTTGTAGACATCAAGAGATACACACAACTCCTCAAAGTAGAAAAAGCTGTGGTTTTTGAAGTTGTTTTGTGTTCTCACTTGGTAACTGTTTAGACATTTTCCATATCTTTTGCAATAAGCACAAACTGCTTGAAATGTAAAATGTAGGTAACATGTCCTTAATCAAATTCAGGCATTTGTGAACACTCACAAAAAGGTTTATAATATCAACTCAGTGTTTGCAGTCCAGAAGATAGCTGTACTACACTACAAATATTTACAAAGCCAGAACAGTTACTAGTTCATCAGTTTCATCAACACACTGAAATCCATAGTTATTAATGGAACTTCTCACCCGCTCACAGAGAAACTCTGCACTTCCCTGAACTGGGACCAAAGTAACAGACCAACACTTGGGAGAAAGCAGTGAAGCCACTCAGCCTCATTGCCTTCACATCTGCCATTGAAGGGTGGGAAAGCCTAAGTTGTCCTTGTTGCACCCACTTGCCAGGACACCTGGCTCATATTTTGCATGCAAGAAACCTGAGATTCACGTTAGCCTAAGTATACAGAATAGTGTAAGTATACACAACACAGCAAGCCACTCTATCCAGCTACATCCCTATTGTTCCGAGTTAAGGAAGACATACTTTATACCCTTTAGCCACAAATATTACCTGTGAGTTATTTTATATACAGGTTAATTTGTTCAGTAATAGTAAGTTTTCGAAGCAGTGAGTTGCCTGCCTTCCCAATGATTTGTGAAATATATTCCAGGTCAGAAGGTAGACTTAAGTAAAGGAAGGAAAACACACACTTGTCTGTTACTGCATCACTGAAAGAACTCCATGATAGGAAGGAAGACCAGTATTCTACAAGCAGCACACTTACAGCTTTACAGAAATAGGCCATCTTTTTCCACAGCCCAGCCACATAATCTCTAGCACAAGCTCCTTGCCAGGCATTTAACCAGATTATCTTTGGCATACTCCACAACACTGTAGGGCTTCTCTCTAAGGTAGTGCCATCAGGCCTTCTCAAGCTAAAAGAGTGCACTAAGTCACGGAGGGATCCTACACCACCATGTTTGTTTACATCTAACTCTGTCCTGGACATAATGATTCATCTCTCCAGCAAAATTCTGTTTTATTTCATACAGGTATGAAGAGATTTTAGTCTTTATTCATAAAGTCCAAAGAAGACATATGAATAAATGAATGAATGAGATAAACTCTAATAACACAAAATAAAATGAATCTGATCTACCACAAAGCTTATGCCAGAGCAAAAGTAATTTCCTCAGGTAGTCCATCAGTTCTGGTTGAACTAGAATACCTCATTTCGAATAGAAAACCTAAGACTAGGATAGATATCCTGAATCATTAAGTCTTGTTCGTTCTCTCTGTAGACAACTGCATCACATATTCCCTTTCATAAATGAACACAGCCTTTCCCCAGAACCATGTAGGCACAGTTTTGCTCCCACTATTCCTGTTGTTCTAGAACCTCACCCCTCTAATTAGCTGCCTTCTAATTACCAGCATAAATATGATCATAACAAGTTTGTAGCTGTTCATTCTTGTATATTACTGTCCTTCATTTTAGCTAGTTTTTTTCCCCTCCCTCACATTTACCCCTTGGTATATTTATAGATATCAAAAGCTTCTCCTTAAAGACCTCATTTTGCAAGACTAGAGATAAGGGGCTCTTACAGCCTCCTAAGAAAAGCTCTCTCCACCCTTCCTCTGCACCTGTTCCAGCTTCAGTGCACGTATATGAAAGAAATGGGTTTTACCTTTCCCACTCCCGTGACCACAACCACATCTGAAAGGCAGCATGCAGCCTCACCAGAACCTTCTGTAAAGGCATTTAGTACTTTCCGCTCTCCCAGGGAATACCTCACCTGATCACATTTGTCTTTTTTACAATCACATTACACAAGACAGACAGACAGGCACCTGTTGTAGTGGGTCCAGGGGAGAGCCACAAAAATGATCAGAGGGCTGGAACCCCTCTGCTGTGAGGGCAGGCTGAGAGAGTTGGGGTTGTTCAGCCTGGAGAAGAGAAGGGTCTGAGGACACCTTACTGTGACCTTTGAGTACCTAAAGGGGACCTATAAGAAAAACAGGGACAATCTCTTTAGCAGGATCTGTTGCAACAGGACAAGGGGTAATGGTTTTAAACTAAAAGAGGGAGATTTAGACTAGATATAAAGAAGACTTTTTTTACAGTGAGGGTGGTGAAACCCTGGAACAGGTTGCCCAGAGAAGTGGTAGATGCCCCATCCCTGGCAACATTCTAGGTCAGGTTGGATGGGGCTCTGAACAACCTGATCTAGTTGAAGATGTCTCTGCTCACAGCAGGGGGATGGACTGGGTGGCCTTGAAAGGTGCCTTCGTATCCATTCTATGATTCACAGATGTGCCACCACAATTAAGGCAGAAGAGTATCAGCTGGCTTTGCCTTTGCAAATGCCAGACTTGGGAGTGCAGAGGGGCGGCATTACAATGATACTGGCAGAGGTCAATAAAGCACATGTCTGTGCCAGATCTCCACAAGACCAAGAATTTCTGTACAATAAGCCACTGCAAAATTTAACAGGCCCATGCTTATCCAGCAATTGATTAGTATATCCAGGTCTTTTCCTCCTTGTGTTTCTAACTAGTGCTCTCCCAGATTTCATGCCCACTTCATTACTCCTTCTAATGTGCGATGTTACTTTGTGTCATTAGACTTTATCCCACCCTTATTAATCCCTTGGGTCAGTCAACTCTTCCAGTAAAACACCTCCCTTCTAACAGCCCCTCCTCAGCACAGCATTACCACATTCTCTTTGTCAGTTCTTTTTCTGTTTTATTATACTTCTATTAATCCCCGTCTCCTCCACTTAGGCTAATAACTTCCCCATGTGTCATCAAATGATTTCTGAAGGCCAGAGATTAGAATTACAGCTTTTCCTCTCTCCAGCAAAAACCTTACCCTCTTTCAGAGAAAGATAGTATATCACTGTCGCACATTTACCCCTAAATAACAACTTTATTTACAACCTCAAATTTATTCTGAATTCTCATTTACTATTAAACGCATCAGTCCCTCTCCTCGATTCTCCTAAACATAAGGAGTTAGTCTGTACTTTGAGTTACAATATCAACTGCATTTTGACAGACTGACTTTAAATCCTTGCCAGTGTACATGCCATTTTACATGCCACACACCACACCACCACCCTCCCTTTTTTTTCGTAATTGTTAGCTATCTCAATCCATTAAGCTCATTGATCCCTCTCCTCCCCCAGATATTGGTCTTTCTCGTATCAGATAAAGAATTCATATGGTTATATAAGACTGGTTATTTTTTCCCTTTGACATATAAAGAAGGTGGGAATTGGATACTTTCAGGTGTCGTATTCTTACTTTAGGAACTTGGAAAATAGGAGGCAGCCACTTGGTTCAAACAAGCTGAGGTTTTAAAAAATTTCATTCTTAAATGCATACAGATGCTTCTTAAAGAGCAAATGGATTTTCACTGTTAAGTATGAAACAACTTCCAGTGAAGGTAGTGGGAGCTACAAAGCCTTTACAACTTAGTGGCAAGAAAAAAATTACTGAAACAACTGCTAAATGCAGATATGTGACTTCTAGTTTTGACTGTATCTGTAAGTTTCAATCGACACTGTAGAGAGTTCTGACGCTAAATGTTAAATATGAATATATTTTACTTGGAGTGCCCATACCAATTGTAACTCTGATGAAGCTAAAATTTATACCAGAAAGTCATGGGTGGTTTGGGTTTTTTTTAAGTTTTTAGCCCAGCACCAGCTGTTGGTGGATCCAAACTAAAATTCAGAACAGTTCAGAGACTTTATATATTTCCCCCTGAAAAGCCTTCTGAGAATAAAAAGCAATTAATCAACATGAATACTTTCAGGTGCAGATATAAAGGAAAGTAAAGTGTTTTCAGGTTTGTTCTTTCAGTGCAAACAATGCAGAAAAGTGAAACAGTATTTCCGTATTTCAAATGTGTCTCCTCAGTTCAGGAATCATTTTTCCCCAGGCTGTAATTCAGTCATCACAGAAGGAAAGCAGTTCTTAGCACCTGACAGTAAGATGCACCAGACCTTGCATGAACACCAAAGCTTATTACTGGTCTAACTTTCACCTACCTTACTACAAAAGGAATTAGTAGAAATGTAATAAATGTAACCAATGAAGGGAGAAAAAGCTTTCCTCCCACGTTGCTGCATCAATACCAATCAGGTCAGCAATATGTGGAATGGTCAAAATTCACTGTGGAAACCCTGTACTATTAATCAACTCCCTGTCTCCAGTCACCTCATTTTCCACTTCATAACCAGTTTCACGCTCCAGCTTTTCAACCCTCAGGCCATTGGAATTGTTCGGCCACAGTCACTTCCCGTTCACAAATGCGGCCTAGGATGTGCAGAGTATGGGGAAAAAATAACGTGATAATGTGACAAGCTGTAGGCAGGGCAAGGCTTGGAAAGGGCCAAGAGGAAAAATAATAGCAACAACAACAACAATAATCCTTCTACATGAGTGCAGTTGGATTGACTAGTAAAAGTGCCAAAAGGCAGGAAGTGGGCTCCCAGTTTTGCCATTCTTGCACCGCACACCGTACCTTGCCAGGAAGCCAGAAGAGACCTCAAGGCTTAAAACCTATTTACTCTCGGGCTGCATTTTTCCCCTCGTGTGGCCGCTCCTTCCCCAACATCCTCCATGAAACTTCAGGGACCGAAGTCCCAGACCCAAAGAGAAACCTATTTATTTCAAACAGCAAACCTCAATTAACCGAGATGACACAACATCGTCCCCAGAACTCTCCCGCCAGTCCCCTTGCCGTCACGCTGAAGAAGGCAAAGCGCGGGGAAGAAAGGCTGCGGTAGCCAGCCCTGCACCGACCAGCCCTCCGCAGCCCCCGGCCGCCCTCTCCCCACCCGCGGGTTCGCAGCCGGCGGCCACCTCCCCGGCAGCGAGGAGGCGGCCCGGGCCGCCCCGCTCACCTTAGCCGGCGGGGGAGGTCTCTCCCCGGCGTAGCGGAGCCGGGCGGTGACAGGCGCAGCCGGCGGCGTCCAGAGGCTCCTGACCCGGCGCGGCCGCGGGGAGCGCGGCGGGGCCGGCCCTTGCCGCGGGCGGCTGTGCGGCGCCCGGTGTCAGGCAGGTGCCCGGCGCGGCTTCTGTCCCATTCAGCACTTTCTCATTCTCTCCGATTCCCTTCGAGCGGGAGAGCCCGGCTCAAATATCAGAGCCAGCCCTCCCGAGAAGCGCAGGAACTGACATCACCCGCCCCGGGCTTTTAACCCCTTCTCGGGCTTGGCGGCCAGGCAGGTGGGGCGGGCAGCGCCCTGCCCTGAGTGCCGGGAGGAGGCGAGCCGCAGCCGCGCTCTGCCCCTGGCGGAGATGTTCCCCTTCCTGCACCCTCAGAGCCTTCCCCTGAGGCCGAGGGTGCGGAGAACGGGCCGGTGCTGAGGGGGCATCCCGGGCCGGGCTCCCCGCGACCGCCCGTAGCGCCTGCCCACTGCCCCCGAAGCAGGAGCGCTCCTGCTGCCCCTGCGCCGGGCAGCCATCTTGTTCTGCCAAGCGCCTTTGGGCAACAGCCGACAAGCGCTGGAAGCCCCTTCCCCGGGAAGAGCTCCTGGCGGATGCAGGCTTCTTCCTCGGGCCGGTTACAAGGGCAGCCGTTGGTGTCGGCCCTCCCGAGATCCTCCCCCCCCCTTGCAGTTATCTCCCAACTTTCAGAGCCGATGTTCCCCCAGCCCCCGGGGCACAGCGGTACGCTCTGTGGAGCCCCCAGGCAGGAGCTGGCACCCGCAGCGCAATGCTGCCCTCATCTCCCACCGCAGCCTCGAGCGGCCCGGGGGGGGGTCACAGGCTCCAGCTGGAGCACCCTTCCCTGGCTTGTAGGCAGCCCCAGGGCATGGGGTGGTGCCAGGATAGAGTTGAAATCCGAATTGCTGTAACTATGGCTCCCTGACCAGAGGACACCGTCCTGCCCCACCTACATGGGACACCTCTCACACAAAGTGGCTCAGGCAAACCAGGTCCTGGGCTTCAAGCAGTTCTAATGCGAGCTGCCAGCACCCAAAATGCTTTATTCAGGGACAGGGCCACCACTTACTGAGCTACTTTACATGCAGCGATCCTTGATACGAACGCCTATTAACTGAGACGAATAAACGCATCCCGAGCGTTACTCAAGCGCACCCGGCTGCCGAGGGAGCGTGCGCGCGGACACCAGCTCGCGCCGCCCGCTGCCGCCCGCTGCCGCCGCCCGGCCCCCGGCCCCGGCCAGCCCAGCGGCGCTCGGGGAAGGAGGCAGAGAGCGGGGCTGCAGGGCCAAACGGCTCCCGCGCCTTTGGACCCTACACCAGGCGGGTTTCAAAGCGAAAAGCCGTTCATTCTCGTTCAGGTTTAGCAACTCCTTGTTGGTTACCCCATCAACAGACACACTGCTTCCGTCAAAGATAGTTTAAAAACTTCCCTGTGAGGGTCTCCTCAGTGGGGATAAAGACAGTCGTGCTGGCCTTGCAGTACTTAAAAGGGACCTATAAGAAAGACCCGGGACAATCTTTTTAGCAGCACCTGTTGTGACAGGACAAGGGGTAACGGTTTTAAATTAAAAGAGGGGAGATTTAGGCTAGATATAAGGAAGAAGTTTTTTACAGTGGGGGTGTTGAAACACTGTCACAGTTGGCCCAGAGAGGTGGTAGATGACCCATCCCTGGAAACATTCGAGGTCAGGTTGGACAGAGCTCTGAGCAACCTGATCTATTTAAGGATGTCCCTGCTCACTGCAGGGAGGTTGGACTAAAAGGCCTTTAAAGGTCCCTTCCAACCCAAAGCATTCTATGATGCTATGTATCTCTGGCCGATTTGCATGTGCCTTGCACATGGCCTGATTTGCCCCCATGAAAGTTGTTCACGTGTCCTTGAGAAAGGGAATGGGGTTTGTTGGGGAAGGGCTGCACCAAAAAAAGATGATGTCTTGTATGATTATTAGAGATCCATGAATGCTCTGAAACTGTGCTGGTTTGGCTTTTGTTGAGACTAAACGTGCAAAACAGGGCAGGCTGAAATAAACAGGCTTGCAACAATCTGTGGACGAAGCAGGCAGGAGAACTGAACAAATTATCTCCTAGTACTGTAAGCAACTCTATTTCATAGGTATGGTTAAACAAGATCTTAAGTGCAGTTATCTGGTTCACAGATATTGCCTGGTCTAAGATCTGCTGTTGATTAAAGTGTTGTTGTAAACTCTTTCCTCACTTTGACAGTGTGCTTTCACTGGTGTCTTAGCAAGAAACAATGGGTAGCAAATCACTTGCTGTGCACAAATGAAAACACTGATGTGATTAAGTGGACACTGAAGTGACTAAAGGCAGACCCTGAAATCTATACCTCGTTATTCAAATAACTAGTCACATTTCCAAAGACTCTGTAGACATTGCAGTTCCCTAATAAAGATTGTTTCATTTTAGATTTCTCATCCATTTCCATGAGAATTTGGCTGAATGAAGCTGCCTGTTCCTTTCTAGCTAAAATACAAAGCATGCATTTCTGAGTTCAGGTTCGGGTTCAGGCAGAGAGCAGGATAGCACTACACAGGGACAGACAGAGAGCCTAGTGGAGACAGGCAAAGAACTGAAAAGGAACAGGCATCTGGGTAGGAGCTCTCCTATTCAGCCAGCTGAGCAGGGAGAGGTGGGACTACAGGCAGAGATGGAGCTGGCTGTTGGGACAGCATCACCCAAAGTGATTTCTCCAACAATTCCCAGTGGAAGGGACTCCAGTTGCCTACAGTCTGTATGTTGTGTGTGAGCCTGTATTAATTGCTACTCCCAATGATCATGGAATTGTAATAAATAATCAGAACCAGCATGATTTGTGGCTCCCTGTAGGTATTTCATAGGGCAAAAGGTAGCTTCTTGGTTTACAGAGTCCCCTCCTGAACTGAGGCTGGACAAAGGCAAAATGGGAAGAGGAGCTATTCCCTTCATGCTATCCATCCTATTCCTGACTGCTTTCAGCTACACCATGCAACCACAACTTTTCTTAATCTGAATTTTATGAGGTATTTTTATTCTTCCTTTAAAGGCACTGGTCGAGTTCTCTCATTTGCATCAGCAAAGCCAACAGGATTGAATCACTAACTGAAATGTCAATCTGGTCTTGTGTTTTTCCCAGGCAATGAAGCTTGACTGCCAGGACATTCCTCAGCCACTGAACTTTATACAAATTACCTCCCCAAGAATTGCCTTCATGCACCTTGCTTTAACCCCTGGAGGCCCAGAACCACATCAGCACGCACACACCTATGTGCTGAAATTTCTTTAATGCAATTATTCTACAAACCTATGCCTCCTTACGCCTTCTGTCACTTCTGTTAAATTATTTAATAAAAATATTATTAAAAAATAATTTAAAATGTGGCTTCCATTAAATAATGCAAATAGAAAAGTAGTTTTGACTTCAGAGGGAGAAGGCTGCAAGAACAGCTAGTAGTATCTGGCAGTTCCCAAGTGATTTCCCTTGGCACTTATCTTTAATATGTCTGCTCAAGCACTCTATGTCAGGTCTTTTACAATTTGCAGACAAATCATTCAGGAAAAAAAAGAAAGACTATAAACAGCAAATACCTTATTGACAAAACAAACGCTCTAGCAGATCCTAGCTTGGCACTGCTAGACTATTGTTATCACAACATAAGTACAGGCTGCAGCAGCTGCTTTGTTAAGAACACCATATCCAAGATACCTAAATAGAAAGACAAAAAGATAAATAAGAACAAGGTGTCAGAAGATGAAAGCAGAAGAAAATCTTTCCCTAGTAAGCAAAGTTGTGATAGATCTGCAGGTGGGAGACAACATTACGTTCCAGACACAATGCTGCTGTAAACTTACCAAAAGGGCAAGAACACCAGCCACACCAAGTCCATGTGTCAGAGCCCCATCAGAGGCTCAATCCTATGGGGGAAAAAGCTTGCACGAAAATAAGATGGTACCTTGAAACATCTGTTTGAGGTACTTGTCTCTCTCCACAGGGAACTTGGGCTTCATACTGTAGTTCTCTGAATTCCTCCTAAGTTAGAGGCCTTTTTGCCCAATTCCCTTACCCTGTTTCTCCTGGGCTTGCAGTGTGCTGACAGACACACCACACACCTGCAAACCTCTGCCTTGCTTCTCTTCTAATCAGCAATGACAAGTTCATACAGCAGAAAATAAGAGACTGGCAGCTGTGAATCACCTCACTGCATAAACCAGTTGCTTGTGGGAGGACCCAGCGGGAGGGCCAGGAAACCATTGCCCTCCGGTACTTTGTCAGCTGGTTTTGATTGTTATGGTCGTCTCATCACACTTCACACACAGGACATAAAGACACTCAGGTGTACTATTTAAGCCAGAACCTGAGTGAGAACATATGTTTTGTATACACAGTTTTAACTGGCACAGAGCAAAACAATGAAAAAGAAGCCATCAACTATCAGTAGTATGTTACAAAAAAAATCAACTTTTTCTTCTCTTCTCTAAAATACATAGATTTAACACATCTCACAATAATTAATGTATTTGGTGCTTGTATTTTCATAGGTTTATCTAGATAATAGATTAGACAACTGGATCTTAAAAAGTAAATTTGGGGTTGTTCTCAGCATGCTTGTGTGTGCCTGTTAAACTCCTGTTCCAGAAGGGAGAAGAAAGGAAGATGGCATGTGGGAGTCTTCAGGCTGAGAAGAAGGAAAACAGTCCTTGCAAATGTACTTGTTTTGTATGTTTTTTCTGCACCTGGCATTGGCTGGTACGCAGCCAAGGTTCCCACATACCACAGCATGCTTTCTTCTGAGTCCACAGGCTACAGTGGTAACTTCCGTACAAGTGATGCCAGACATGATGTATCTCGCAGGTATCTCACACTGTATCAAGCCCAGATGATGTAACTATGCAGACAGAGGAGGCCCAACAGCACTTCAAAATGGAATGTTGCTGCCCTAAGGATTGGGGGCACAGCTGCTCCTGCTGAGAAAAAGGAGGCATAGAAAGACAGGGGTTAGAGCTGGGACAAAGTGCTGGAAGGAATCAGGGAGAGCCCTGGAGAATTGGACCAGCTGCTCCTGGAGCCCCAGTGTTGTGAGGGATGGCTACAATTCTGCTGCTGCAAGAGAGAGTCCATATCCCTTGACCCCTCCTTGAACAGCAGCAGCAGGTCTGGCCTCCCAGGAGGATGAGTCAGGCAAAGTAGGCAGCAGCCTACAGTTGTTTTGCTTCCCCAGGTTTCTTGTGAAATGCCAGGCAAATACCTGTTTACAGAACTGGCTCTAGAAGCACAGTGAAAAAAGCTGTAGCAGGGAAAGAGACACAGACCATGTAGGGAGCAGGGTACAAATTATAGATTACTGTTTTGAATTCAAACCAAGTAAAAGAAATAAAAACCTGCTACTCTGACAAGCAGCAGCAGTGACAGCTATACGGAAAGACAGATCATCTCAGCCCAGTTCTTAAACATCAGCTGTCTGAGGGACATGTTTACTAGGAGTGAGCACTAAGGAGGCAATAGCATGTGCTGCAGCTTGCCAGAGGAGGTCCACGGTATAGCATAGACCTCTGTGACAGCTATAGAACTATAGAATATAGTTATGCATCCACCCATCACTACAAACAGCTTCTCAGCAAAAAACCTCAAACCACAAAGGATCACAGGGAGTCAACTCAGTCTGATCCACAATAGAGCTGTGAAAGAGTTGTTGGATGGGAGAGGTTTGGGTAAGCCATGAGAAGGTGTTGTCCTTGTCCCTGCTGTACCCCTGTGGCAGAGCTGGGAGGAAATTTCACTTCCTTAAATCAATACTTTCAGTAAAGAGTAAAGTAGGTTCCACCTTGTCCTCTGTTTGGGTGCTGATCTGAGAACTTTGGCATGTGCACCTAGGGTAGCTCTGTGATCAGAACAGGAGAGACTGCACAGAACACCATGCTCTGATGGAGAATCCCTGCCTCTCCAACAACCAGTAGGGTGGCCTGCACTGGATGGGATTGGGGGGAGAAGACACTAGTAAGAGATGGGGCTAATCTGTGAGAAGGGTTTTGGTTACCTTCCCAGCCTTGCACTGAAGTCATGTTTACTGCTGCCAGGTGTCAGGATGGGGCGTGGAGAAGAACACAAATCCCTGCTCTAGGACTCCTACTTGCAGAGCCTCTGTTGCTGGAACCAGCAGGCAGGCTGTCCTCCATGGGAGTGCAGGAAGGAGGCTACATTAGTTTGGAGAGGTTTTTGGCTCCTTTCCTAGTCTCACACTGGAGTCAGGCACACAGCTCCCGGATGTTTGTGACGTCTTCTCTGTGATCTTTCAGGCTTGTCAAGGCATAGCATAAAGGGAGGAATTATTTCACTCCCACCTTGGGGGTGGAAATATCGACAGCCCCCACGGAGATCCCTCTGCCTGCTTCTTCCAGGGTCAGTCACTTGCAGGTGAGCAGGCATGGAGAGGGCTCTGTCTCTCTGCAAGTGAGATCCCCAAAGTACTCTGAGAGCAGCAGTTGCTGAGCTTCTCTGGCAGGGCTCTGTTCCTGCCAGTTTCTATGGTGATCCACAAAAATAGCAGAGAAGCACACATCTCTTCTGGAAGACAAGTAATAGGATGTGATAGTGCCTGTGGCTGGGGAGAGGAGGGACACAACCCTGCTTTCATACTGTTAACAGAGTTCTGGGGTGAGTCCTGGGGCTTGCCCCCCCTGAGTTGGCAAGGAAAGCATTGTTATAGCATTCCCAACAGGCTAGTAGCAGCTCAAAGCAGTAAGTCCTGCTTGTAGGTATTACAAGATGCCATAGGGAGGTTCAAATGATAGTGCAAATTGATTTTAATGGACAACGCTGGCAAATGATGTCAGCAGGCAGCCTAAGCAAGCAGTGCCTGATAGTACTTTGACTGGGACAAGTCAGAAGCACTGATGAGGAGCCCAGGATGTGCCACCATATAGCCCAGCATGCAAGCGTGCTCACACAGGTAGGACATACAGAGAAAACATGCATGCTGCTCTCTCTTCTGTCATGTCTGAAAGTGCGGGGACAAAAACTCATACTCTATCATCTTGGCCACAGAGGGAAGCCCTCCATGTGCAAGGAATAAATTCACAGTCTTACTACCACAGTATCATGTCACTGACACTTCATTCACTGCCCTGAAGGTCTCATTCTGCCCTCTTCTCTATCACAAAAGCAGTAATCTCCATTCAGCACACTTGTCCCCATGTAGTTTGGAGATGCCTGCCTGGTACCCACTCACCTTCTTGCACTCAGCAACAATTGCCAAGCAACACAGCTGCCAGGATGAAAGGACGTGGAGGGAATGGGTGGAGGAGTGGCTTCTTTGATCTGCATCATTTTTGTGATGTAGTTTAAGATTTCCAGAAAATTCTGGAGGAAAGGAGGGGTAAAATTGATAAAGGATAAAATGGCTTTCAACCACAGCCAACAAGCATTTTAAAAAGGAAAGCTAATTTTTTTGTGCCCCCACCTCTAGGCAAAATGTTCTTGGCTTGGTTTCAAAGGCGCTGGGAAATCCGAGGGTTGGGTATCTCTGAAAACCAGTCTCAGGGTACCTGCAACAGGGTGACCAGAAAAAGATGCTGATTTTGAAAATGTCTTTTCTTTTATTTTGCAATTTCCTATCAATAAACGCTCCCTGGGAGGCCCAGGGATTGATCTGGAACTTGTCTTTCACTCTACACACTGCCTGAGGCAAAAGTCCTTGTAAGAGAAATCTGTCCCCTTGGCTGTAGATTTCAGTGGCGCTTGGATTTCACTGCATTGACTGCTGCCATAGGAGAGACTCTCATCCATTACTTGCCCATATCCTGTAAACCCATCAAGGAGCTTCTGAAGTTGAGGTGGCTGCCTGGCCTGTTCTTCTGTCAGTGACTGCCTCCCCTGCCCTACGGCAGCCCTGTAACCTCAGTCCTGGTGTGAAGATGGACTGTCTCCTTGAGCCCTCAGAAACCCAAGTCAGGATGCAGAAGAAAGAGCACATCAGGCAGCTAATTAAAACAGCTCAAGCAGCTCCAACACAAAATTGAATTAGGACCTTCTGCAAAGGATGTCATGGTTAATTTTTAATTATTTGTTTAATTAGTGTTAATTGCACACAGTAGGAGGTCAGAACTCAGCCTGCAAATGCTCAGTTGGCTGAGAAATGTGATTTCTCCAGCTATTTTGGAAATCACAGTCAAAGAGCTGGAGAAGGAGGGGGATTTGCATGTGGCATCACAATGGTGGTGGCAGTGAGTTAAAGGAACTCCAGGTTTTTTTTCTGGAGTACAGGGAAGAGGAGACAAGAAGTATGGAAAGCTCAGCTGGGGAGCCACCAAGGGTGTAAGAGAGCACTGCAGGTTCCTCTGCCCTGAAGAGACTTTAGCAATGGTCTTGGCTACACTGTCACTGTCCCTAGGCAGTCGTGGGCAAAACAAGTCATGGAGCCTACCTGAAAGCTGGGGAGGGACTTTTTACAAGGGCTTGTAGTGATAGGATGGGGGTAATGGCTTCAGACTGGAAGAGAATAGATGTAAATTAGAAATTAGGAAGAAATTCTTCCCTATGAGGGTGGTTAGATGTTGGAACTGGTTGCCCAGGGAAGTTGTGGATGTTCCATCAGTGAATTTGTCACGGTCAGGTTGGAAGGGACTTTGAGCAACCTGGTCAAACGGTTGGAACTAGATGATCATTAAGGTCCCTTCTAACCCAAACCAGTCTATGAGTCCATGAAAGCTGTCCCACCAGCAAGGGCTTGCTCTAGGCATTTAAATGGGTGTGTTTCAATTCAACTTTTCCCTTCGGGGTTTTCTTTTAGTCAGAAGTGTCTTGACACTTGCAGTTATTATAAAATATATTATAATAGTATATAATTATGTGCGCACACACACACACATATATATATAAAATAAAGTATCTACCTAGGCATCCATCCATCCGTCCATCCGTCCATCCCTCCCTCCCCCCCTCCCCCCCTCCCCGCCCCGGCCCCCGCCCCCGCCCCGCCC
>WTSP01002155.1:0-72468 GCA_025331215.1 Actenoides lindsayi
GTAGAGTAGGGCTAATGGTTGGACATGATGATCCCAAGGGTCTTTTCCAACCTAAATGATTCTGTGATTCTGTGATTTCTGAATTACATTAGAAGTAAGTAGAAGCAAGAAGCAGTAAGAAGTATTAGTTGTCAGTGCTTTGGATTCAGGTGCACAGGTCAGGTTCATCTAGTACTGCCTATTACAGAACTGATTTTAGTTGCTGAACCTTAATAATGTTTTCAGAACTGAACCATTTGGGAGCTCTGAGTCTCAGGGAAACAGTGGTTGGGATTTGCTGGACAGCAGTGAAGGCAGGAGAAGACGTGGCAGAAGACCCAGTGAAAATTGGAAGAATTTCTACAAGAAAGGATGAAAGGAAAAGTTCAGCAGAGGTGGAAAATAAAAGCAGGAGCCAAACCAGAGTAAGCGTTGAGGAAGTGAAACTGGATTAAGTCTGGAAGACTCACAAAACTGGGGTAAGGGATGCAGGGTGCAAGGAATAAAAGCCATGGATGATATGGCAAAATTGTGCACCTCTGATAAGGCAGGCTTATTGCTAGCCCTAAAGTCTGGATCTGTTAGTTCCCAGCTCTACTTTATAATGAAAACCATTCAGCATCAGAACCAACTTAATGTGTCTTGGCAAGTTTGACAAAACTGGATATTTTTGCCCTAAGTAAAGTAAAATAGTAGCTCTCTCTGGCTGCTGCAGTGTGGGGAAGGAGTGGGAACACCTCTATCTGTTTCTGCTGTCCCCTCCCATGCATTCAAGCTGCTGCTGGTGGCAATAACAGCAGCAAGGCCATCGCCTCAGGACCATGTCATAGAGGAAAGCTGGCAGCATGGACACCTCTTACTAGGACAGTCTGTGGACTTTGACCTATTTTACCTCTGCCCGAAATTTGCCCCATGTTCCTCCCTGGGTGCTAAGTCCACATAAAAAGAATAAGCTCTTACTGCCAGCCACTACTCTTTCTATATGAGCAAACTATCTTAGTCTGAGTCATGTCACAGAATAGCACCATAAGAAATTTTCTTCTCAATTTTATTTTTTCTTTAAATGCAGAAAATTTCTTACAGGTTGCTGCTGCCTCCTTTATTTCTCAATGCCTCCCCCCACCCTTGTTTTTTCTCCACAAAATTCTTGTCTCAGTCAGAGGATGGGATAAGTGGTGATCACTGAACCAGTAACTACTCAATATTTGTTTTTAACATCAGCCATATGGTAAGTCTGTGATCATTGCCTAACTTGGTCAGGGGCTTAGAGATGTAAAGCTTCTTATGCCTTTGTTAGGCCAGCTGTTTCTATTTGGAAGCTGAAGATGAAGCATCCATACTGCTGCATTTATCTAAAAAAATCTTACTATGTAAATCTCAAAAAGGGAGGGCTTTAAAAATCTGACTCTAGTATGTGCTGAGAATTCTTACCTAAGAATTCTTACCTACTAACCAAGGCTAGTCAGAAAGTGACAGTCCTTCTTTCTCATCCTTGCAGGTTTTCTCTAGTTCTTAATCATAATATCAACCATCCATTTCTTTTACTGTTTAGCCAATTTCAGCAATATGTCAGAAAGGAAAACAAGAACCACTTTTATTTCTAACAAAGTTCAAAGGTTTCTGTAAGAGCTAGTAGTAATGCATGAAACATTTTCTGTCATACTAGTTTAAAATAAACTTGCCAGCACTATCAAAAAAAGCAGTAGCATTATGATTGAAGCTATTAATTTTATATAACACTGTAATTACATGATAGATTTCTAGTAGCTTCTCATTTTGCTGCGATGATAATCAGGTGTGCTTTAAATGCACCTTATCAAATAACACTGTCCTTAAAGCTCTTTGGGACATGAATAAGCTTCTGATGCTGTAGTTGCTGGGAATGGGGAGGAAAAGGGTTATTACTTAGAAAAACTAAGAGAAAATGCTTGTGTTTTTTCAGTACACATAATGACTTTACTCTGAGAATAGAACTGGCCAATGGGTCGACTGTGAGTGTGTGCCATGGTCCCAATCAGATTGAGTCCACCCAGATCTTGCCTTTGGCTTACCCCAAATCTACCCTATCAGCCCAGGCACTGGTATTGCTGATCCCTTGCCCAGAGGTGTGTTTCCTGCTATTGTAAGTTGAAACAATTGGATAGACAGGAATTAGTCTTGTCTTTTGAAGCTTTAGGCTTGAAAGGGGAAGAAAGCTCATCTGCAAATGTCTCCTGGAAATAATCTATTATCAAACAGGTAAAGTACTTCCTATCTGCAGAAGTGTGTTTGCTTCTGCCTTTGCTCCCCTGCTTAGGAACTGTGGTAGAAAGAGGAGAACTTGTCAATCAAGAAGTCCTGTTCCTGCATGCAAAACCACTGTTAGGAGTTCTCAAATGGATCCTTGAAGATCAGGGTTACAGCACTATTCCTGCTGCAGAGCCTGCATGGAGGGAAAGAGGGTTTTGTGCCTCCTGGAATAGGAGGAGGAGGAGTTGCAATTCAACAGAGATACAGAATCTGAACGAATGCAGCTACTCCTTATTATAACTTTCCACAGGATCTCACAACACATGCTTCAATAACTGCTGGCAAACATTGACTTTGGGAACACTAATGTCATCACCAGCTTGTTCAGGGTACCAGTGAGTTGCTATTATAGTGTGTCAATGACTGTAGTTACTGCCCTTTCCATTTCAGCCTCTAGGTTAAGAGGCATTTTCCATGCTCTGTAATTACCAGCCAAACACCAAAGAATTAACACTATCCATCTGACAGATTCTGTGATTCTGTGTGATTGCTCCCACTGAAGCAGTAACTGTTCGTTGACCTACTAGTTCTTGCAGGAGGTTTGTTTTATAGTTCCATTCAAACACATTTAAGAAAACAAGAATCTGAGGAGAGAGTCTATGGGCTGATATAAGTAAAAATAAGACATTGTAGCTTGCACACTGACATTTTCAGAGCTTTAATTTCAGACAACAAATGGCACAGTTATTGAGGCAATCAATTTAGAATGACAGGAAACATTTATATCACCACAACTTCATATAGTGCATAAATACAGCTACAGGGGGAGAAAAGATAGGTAGGTTTGTTAATGGAAGGAAACTAAAATAAAAAGCCTGCCTATAAAAGAAAACTTAAATAAAGATGGAGTAATGGAGAGTTTCTCATCAAATATCTGTTTGTAATGCGCAGTCATTTCACTTTCGCAAAGGAGAGTGAGACATTACGCAGATCAGATCCGGTAAAAAGATGTTGCCAACAATTACATAGGAACCATAGATGCAGAAGTACAACTTCATTTTATTTTATTTTTAAGGAAAACAGCTTCATAGGCATTGAAGTAAAATCTGATCTTGATTATATTGCTATAAACCACTAACTTCAGTAGTAAGCATAGCTAAGAACAGAAATTGATCTATTAAAGTCAGTCGTAAAACTGAAAATATAGAGAGGTATTAGGAGTTTGTTCAAGTGGAAAAGGATATGAACAAAATGTGTGAGCACCAAACCCTTTATCTGGAGATTCAAATGTGGTTCTACTCATCACAAACTTAAGATCCTGCAGTGACAAGATCCTTACAAGAAATTAGACTCTACAAGTGCAAAGATAAACGGGAAGCAATTTTTCATGATGCTGTTCTTTGAAGTTTTCAGTTTGTTGAACTCAACAATAAAAAATGACATCAACAGCATAAAGTTTTAAGTAGTGAATTGATTTTTAAGCTCAGGCAGCCAAAGGCAAAGTTCTCAGTAACATAAAAATGTTAAGTCACGGGGTTCTGAGTCTGAACACTACCATTGATCATTTCCACTTGTAGTGCATTGTGTATAAGACAAATGCAGATCTTGGTAAATACCTTGCTTTAAATTCCTGTAGCACAAATACATTAAAATCATTCATAGGTACTGAGAGCTTCGGCATCTGAGTGAAAGGTCTGAATGGGAATGAATTTTCTGCATCCCTACAGGTCATCGTCAGTGAAAATTCTTTATGACTAAAAGGGAAAGCTGTTGCTAATGGACATTCAATAGTCAACTATGCTATTGAATAATGCAAGAGAAGAAGACCCAGTTGATCAGTCAGTGCACTGCTTGTAAATATCAGAAATACTAGTGTCCCATGGTCACGTCTTTGGACAGATGCTTCTTTTAATCCCAAGTTTCTGTTTTGCTCATTGCACCATTTAGTGTCCTTGCCATTCTGTGATGTATTTAAGCTTTTCAGAGCTGAGCCTTTTGCTGATGCAGACATCTTAGACCGCATAGCACAATGCTGTGCTCTTCTCACTTGCCACAGTTGCTGATACTGTAGTAGCAGAGAATAATAATTCAGGTTGCGTTTGCCTGTTCAGTGCATTTGTAACAATAAAAAAAAAATCAAACTATTTTGTTATTTGGAAAATGGAAAGACAATGCTCAGTCTTCATTCAATTTGAGTTAACAACAAAACCTGAAATCACTGTCGATATTGGGAACTGTGTGGTGTATGTTAGCTTGCATTTGTCCTCTGTGATTCCATGGATAATTTCAGGCTGCTGTGCAGTGTTTATTAAATTGTTCTTAATATTGCTGAGTGCAGACTTGTATGTGTGTGGCTGGAATAGCAATCTTTTTGCACATTTGGGGACATGTACATAATACAAAAGATTTCAAGAGAATAATTGTGGCCCTTGAACAGGACCTGGTTTATAGAATGTGTCTTGTTGTGCATCTCCTTGCTTTAAGGATGTGCTCTTCCTGCATTGCCAATGAACTTGGGGAGAGTTGGGGGTTTCCTGAGAGTGTCGATCAAGTTAGCACTTATTCCACATTTGTACTGGATGCAGAACTTTTTGAAATTCCCCATTTAAGAACCCCTAAGTTGCTAACCCTCTTTGCCATCAATGCACAAAGGCTCCAGACTGTGCGGTGTAAGAATTTACAGGGTTATTGTTAGTTTGAATTTAATGTTTCTTTGATATTGAAATGTAAAACAGCAAAGTTAGGTGGTCTCACTTCTGTTGACACTTTGATGACGAAAGTGGTAGAATTATTTCCTTCCTTCAAGTGATACTTTGTGCAGTTTCAATGAGAGGTTAGTGTTTCTTTCGGCAATTGTCATTCACATAGTTACAAAGTTTCATAAAAGTGCCTGAGCTCCTCATAGGGTTGGCTGAAATGACTGTGCTTCTCACCTCGTTCCCTTCCAGGCTATCCTGTCCAAGACTTGCTTTTTTACCTTGCAGGTTTTTTTCATGGTGTAGGCAAACCTACAAGGCCTCTCTTGAGATAATAAGGTGTGAGAAATCTAGTACTGTATATACTATTATATTATAGTATTATTGTATATAATTTAATAAAAAAGCTAAATAAATGTGAAGCAGTTGGAGGAAAAATAGCATTGAAAGTAGAACTAGTTCTAGCAGAGCGTCAGTGAAATTAAGGACTTCAAATTCATGCATTATTTCTGCACTGAGCATGTGTAGATGGCAGGTATATAGTTACAAACCAAAATGTTACCATATTATCCTTCACCCCCTATTTTCAATTCACACAGGAACACACATAGTTTGGTAAGACACTTATTCAGCTGGAAGAAACATTAATCTTTAAATATAAGATTGTTCAGTTTGTATTCTGTTATGGGTTATTTAATACTTTTCATGTGCTATAGCTCAAAGTGTTTCACTAAGCAATGAACTACAGTAGAGGTGTGCTGTGAATGCAGAACACACCAGAGCTATGGATACAAATGCATTAGAGTTATTTTTGTGTGTCTGAATGCTTTCACTTGCACCTATACAAATGATGGATAGGGATGAATCTTGTACAAAATAGATGTTTGCTTTTATGGACTAACCAGAAAATGTGAATCCAAGAGTATTATTTGCAAACAGGATTCATAGAATCATAGGAAAGCTGTCTTGGAAGTAAAGTTTCTTTGTCCCACTATGAAAATGCATCAGAATACATGTGAAAAATGCAGGCAGGAAAAATATTAGTAAATATGAAGCCATATTCTACTTTATTTTTTACTTCACCTGCATCTAGAATTTCACAAAGTAACCAGATACCATATTTTCCCATGCATTGCAAAACTAGGAAGCAGTTATTCCCAGAAGACCTTGCAGTCTAGATAGATAAAACAGGAAAAGGTTGGTGGTGGCAGCTAAAATACGAAGACTGATGTTTGAAAGCAAACGAGTTACAGTTGTATAACATATGAATGCTGAGCAGCTGAAGAATAATGCATGTATTTTTAGCCTATTCAGTCATGAGATTATATTAATTTGCTTCATCATCCTTCACTGGAAAGGCAGGAAAGTCCTTGTAACTCGTGATACTTCCTTGGCTACTCTGAGGTGACTTTATTCATCAGTGTGACTTGACCTCGTTCTATCATTTGGCTACATTCCCAGTCACATGGAGATGGGAGTGGTTTGTGCAGTCTTTGGCACTTGAATCTTGATGTTTCTAGTCCTCTTTCCAATATCTTAAAACCCTCTTATCTTCCATGGAAGTCCTCTGTCTTTTACTGTATTTTACAAGGCTTATAAGAAGATAAAGAGTCAGGATGGAATTAAAAGAGATCAGAGAATATTACATCTACTGTGCTGGTTTTCAAAGTTAAATGTCATCCTTCTGCAGCACAACAGTGTGAAAGCAGCAGTCAGTAACTCTGCAAATAAAAAAAGAAAGGTATCTTCAAAACAAAGGATTACAATACAGTGAGTATCTTCAGTCACTTGGTATAATGTTATAGCATTTCTTAGTAGATCACTTGGGCAAAGCGAATATCTTCACCACTTACTGTTCTGACTGGTTATCACAGAGGGGAAACATTGTTTCAAAATTGTTTCAAAGAAAAGGAACTACATTAGCTTTTTTTCCTATTTTTTTTTTCTGTTCTTCCATCTACTTTTATTCAAATGAGTTAGGAGGATCAACAAGATAAAGTTATAGTACTTTCCAGCACTGATAGGTTTTTGTCTTGTGGAAGAGTAGAACCCCCATTTTTATATGCAGCTCATGCTGATGTATACAGTATTGTACAAAAAGCAGAATATGATAAATGGAATACTTGGCCTCATAGGACATCAGCAGAAGAAAAGCACAAGAACATTGCCTTTTGGAAGAGATGGATTATGATCTAGGTATCCTGCTTCCTGAGTATCAATTAATATCCTACAATAGGTGATGGTCCAGTGCCTTATCTTCTGGACAAGAATGCTCAAATTTGTTTTTAAAGACCCTTTTATTTTGTTTTGTTGCATTTTTACATCTATGCAGAAAGGTTGTAGGGTATGTCTCTTTCAAGCATTGGGTAAAGTTTGATTTTTCTGTGATTATTAGACTGTTACTCAGTTTCTCTACCCATGACTCTTGAGTTTGAAGCTTGCCATAAACAGACATTCAACTCCTTATTTCAATTAATCTTTATATTCTAAATAATGGATAATCTATTTAGGTGTGCTCTGGAACTTTGGAGTAAATGCTCCAAGCAGATCGAACAGGTCAGTCCTATTTCTTTCACAATCTGTCTTGTGTTACTCTCTGGCACTGAGGGATGTCAGCTCCAATGCCCTATATAATCTTCATGGAAAGTCATTAAAACAAACACAATTTTCTCTGTGGTTATGTTCTTTTTGCTGTGTGGGTTTAATAGTCTCTCTGTTCTTTGTTATGAATTGGTTGGTTCTTGCTATAAGCACAACAGTACATTATTATTTTAAAAAAATCAGTGGCCTGTTAACATGAGGTCTTGGTTCAGTGTAACAGGACTATTTTTTATACTAGAAGATTGGCTGTAGGTTAAAATAACAAGATCTGTGTTCTGCCTCTCACTCTCTTAAGAGTTTCTTTACTGCCCCTGAGCAAGTCACTTGAAGTTTAACTTCCTTCTCTGAGAATTGTGAGCAATAGTGAATACTTTGGTATCTCACAGGATGCTGGAAAACAAAACTTCTGATGGGTCTTCTGCAAAAAGAAGGTAGCATGTCAAAGGAAAGATACATTATTAGTCATATTATAAAAGCAAATGCTGTTAAAAATAGCATTAAAATCATATGTCTTTCAGGGAAATCCACGTTCTGAGTAGCTAATAACAAACAACATCTATTATATGCTGCCAGGAGGGGAGAAGAAAAGTGTTGTGCTTTGTCACAGTTCTTGATGCACTCATCATGTGCTCCAGCTCTCAGGTCACCTTGGTGTCCCTCACTGGACTTGCTCCAGTATGCAGAT
The DNA here is from genome assembly GCA_025331215.1 of Actenoides lindsayi. NCBI lineage: Eukaryota > Metazoa > Chordata > Aves > Coraciiformes > Alcedinidae > Actenoides > Actenoides lindsayi. The sequence continues at coordinate 8,191 of WTSP01002155.1, forward strand.
GTCTGTTTCAAGCTGGGGAACCCAAGCCAGGACTCCAGCTGGAGCCTCGCCAGTGCCACAGTGGGGTGGAAATCATTTCCTGTGGGAGTCACATGTAGTGCTGAAATGGCTTCTCCCTCCTTAAGCTCTTCCAGAGCTTTGCACATGATTGCTCTCTTTTAAACCACTCCAGTGGCATACAATCTGTTCTCCCAAGAAAGAAGCAATAGGACCAGAGGAAATGGCCTCAAGTTGTGCCAGGGGAGGTTTAGTTTGGTCATTATGAAAAAAATTCTTCATCAAAACGGTTGTCAAGCACTGGAATGGACTGCCCAGAAAGTGGCTGAGTCACCATCCTTGGAGGTATTTAAAACGTGGAGATGTGGGGCTTAGTGACATGGTTTAGCAGTGGACTTTGCAGTGCCAGGTTAACAGTTGGACTTGATCTTTATGGTCTTTTCCAACCTAAATGATTTTATGATACTGTGAAGAGGTCTCAGACACTTTAGGACTGAAGCTATGTTAATTTAATAGGTTTTTGCCTTAAGGATCCTGCGGTGCAGGGAGGAATCCTTAGTATTTTCTGTGTAGAAAACCCAGGATAGGATTCTTCACTGTTAACTGCTATGGACCAGCCTCTCTGTGGAACAATTTTATTCATGTTCTCGCAGTTGGTGTTCAGTGTGTCTGATACATTAGTTGCCACAGTAATAAAAATGTCTTTTCTCTTGCATAACTTTTATTATTGTCAAGATTAAAAGCTTCCTAGCAAAGACAAGACTGCTGTCTGGCACGGTGGGAGGGACAGGACTATCCAGCTCCACCTAGCACTTGTACAGCAAAAAAGACTTTGAGAGAAGTCACCTACAAAACTGCTTGGCACTGATAAATAGCGTGGCAATTATGTAGAACTTAGAAGTGATAATAAATGGAAAAATAAGAAAGTTCATTTACTGAAATGTGTAAGTATTATAACCAAAAGAATGATTAAGACCTTGTTTGTCATTACTGTAACACATCTCAGTTCGTGCTACAAAACAGCAGGCAATATTCCAGTATTCCAAGTACAGCATAATGAAATACAGTCTGTTACTTTGCAACTTATCAAACAGCTGTGTAAAACGTGAAACTAATCTAAGAGGTTATGTATTCTTTCTGATCATCCAGCAACTGATTTAAATAAGGCTTTAGTCATCTTAAAAGAATACCTATACAAAATTATATACAAAAATCATATATATAAAAAAATAACTATACTAAAATTCTTATTTCTCTAGTTATGCTGTGGTTTGGTGAAAACCTCTTTTCATGGAAGAAACAGCAATCCCTTCTTAAAGTACATAGGCAATCTCTTCTACTTGACTAACATTTAAAGCTGTCTTACGGAATCTGTTTCTTGCCTTGCTCTTAGCCATTTGAACTTTCCTGTTGTCAGTAAAATCTATAAAAAATGACAAGGGGATTTTGGTTTATACACAAGTGAACTTTGAGCTCTTCTAAGACAGTAGTCACAAGCAAAACCTGAACGTCTCTGAATTATTATTATTATTATTACAGAAAAAAATGTGATGTCTGATGCGGTGATGTCTGACTTAAGTGCACTTGATGTTCAGCTCACCCATCGAGATTCCAAAAAGGAGTAAGCATTCCTGAAGTACTGAAAAAAATACCCTTAAGGAACTGGTGTCTGCTGCGGGAGATAGGAAATTTCTTAAGTTGCATACTTATTTAACCATCAGTATATTTTGTGTAGTAAACTGTTTGGATAGATCAGTTGTAGCTGCTGTTGGGCAGTACCCTATATGCAAACAAGTCCAGTGCTTCTCTGGTCTTCAGCTAGAGATACTGCTAAAATATTTCAGCAGGAAAAAACGTAAGTGAGCCATGGCTTCACCTCTGAACCACAGCAGGATGCTTTTCCTTAGTCAACAGAATACTGAAGTCTGACTGAAATATTGCTTGGTTTATGTTTATCTGCATTCATCTATAATGCAGTAGCTGTATTTCTATATCATTTAAATTTTATGCATGTTTTGGAGATTACTTAGAATGACTATTTTTATATTTCCTTAGGTAAATATCAACTAAGGTATTGGTCTGGGAAACAGGTATTCTATGAATGCCTAAATGAGCACTGCATTGAGGTTTTAGATCAAATTCTAGACTTTATTATATATTTGTAAGAAATTACTTTCAAATTGCATATGACATATCCTTCAATTCTCAATAGTTTAGGAAGTGATATCCAGTTCAAAATATATTCAGAGACCTCAGGTACTAGATTTATAAAAAACCTGCTTTCCTGATTCCATGGCATGCTTCATAGAGGCTTTATGAAAAAGTGGAGTTCAGATTTTCTTATTCTTTGAGGACTGTCTTTTGGTATTTGGAATTTCTTTTATCTAAATGATCATCTGTAACAGTATTGCAACAATTCGTAGATGGCTTCCTCTTTAGAAACTATATACTGGTTTCACAAATGTGCAAATAATTTGTATTAGGTAGATTGTAGCTCTCACTGTAGATGGCTGAAGGTACTGCTAAATTGGATTAAGAATAAAAGTAGTTTCTTAGGCATACTGTCTTTTACTTATAATTTTTCAATGTGTATAAACCAGCATTACTATGTTTAAACCAAATTTTAATATGAGACTAAAATGTTATATTCAAATATCTACATCATATGCTGTATTATAAATAATATTTTTATTTAAATATAATAACTACAAAGTGTAAGGTAAAATCTTAGATCTGTTCAGCTGGTGTTAAATTCCCCGTTGAGTTCTGTGTGCCAGGATTTCACAGTCAGCCTTGCTGAGCCTCATAAATATGTTCCTTTCTGGCAATGTCATCTGAGGATGCGGTTAGCCCGGTGTCACTTCGAGTGCTACCAGAATGCCGCTAACAGGCCCTGGCAGCAAACTTGCAGGATGTGGTGCCTTCTGCCTTCACACCTAGACAAGTGCCGCCAGTGTTTTCTGTAATGTGCTGGACATATACTATGAAAGAAAACCCTACAAATGATAGAGCTTTCAAGATATTTCCTTTGTGCAATATTGTTTTCCCTCAAAACATACTTGTTATGTGGTGTTAGTGCTTCCTGGAGGCTAACATTACTCTTCTGTGCAAGGGGCTCTGAAGGTGTAAAAACTGATGGATGTTCGACAAGCAGGTTGATATATTTAGTACAGGAGATAGACCAGCAGCAGAAAGGATGTAAAAATGCCTTAATGAAATTTGGAAATTCCAACTGTATTTTACTGGAGGGAAAAATAGCAAAGCTTTTGCTCTGTTATAACTTGGTTGTAAGTCACCAGTCACTTACCAAAAGGCCAGCCAGGACAAAACCAAGAAACCTCCCCTCAAAGAGATGAAGAAATTTCTCTTTTAATTTGTTTTGTATTAATAAATATGCTTTAACATGCTGAAGAAATAAAAATCCATGAGCCGCATATTGCCACTTACAGCTCCTTTTTTTCCAGATCGTATTTATTTTTCTGTTGGCCATGTTCCTCCCAATGACACTTGCAGTCCTTACAGCTGTTACGCATTTTTCTTCATATTCTGTCTAAAAGAGACTGTTTTGTTGTTCCACAGCAAAATTAGGCAGTCACTTCTGAAAAATATAAACAATGCAATCAACCAGAAAAAAATAGCTCTTTCAAAGACCTGTGTTGGTACCCATGTCTTTGTTGTGCAGCACAGATGCCTGTAGAATAGTGAAGCTGGAAGAAAGATAATACAAAAAGAAAAATAAATTGTTAAACCAGAGGTGCTGCAGGATAATAAGAAAGAAATATTGAAGACTATTTTGAGAGAAAAATCATTTAAGTCTTAATCCCAGTGTATAGATATAAATAGGAAGGCAAACTGTTTGCTGAGGTATTGCTCTACCTCATTAATTATATATATAAAATCTTAATGGACTTTATCATCTTGCTATTGCAAGGCACTGTATGTAATTTAAAATACAATACTTTATCAGGACCATCTCCCACCCAGAGCAGGTGGGTCATCATGGTTTGCAACCTCTTCTTTAGGTGTGGATACACCTTGGTATATGGGAAATTGTCTGAAAAATGAAGGTTTCGCTGTTTGAATCTTGACCTCTTTGAATTTGAAAATAGATGTATAATTCTGCTGCTCTTCATTGTAATGGTGCTTGGAGAGTGCAACAAGAGCCTTTGGACAAAGGCAGCAAGGGCTGGTTAGCCTGCCACACAACTGGAAAGCTTTTCAGCTTGAATAGGTGGCAGGCTTTCACAAAGGTCAGCAAGGATATCCACAGGTTTATAGATCCTCTTTGTTTATAGATGTTACCTGATAACCCTTGTTATCAGCAACAGCTCAAGAGCATGTGCAGGTTGTTACTGACCAAATTGCCAAAGCACTGGAAAAGGGCAAAACAGACTTACGATTATCCTGACAAAGCAGATCCAGTCCAGCAAACCTCAGGGTAAAGCCAGTTAGTCTTATGGGGGAATATTTCATCATACGGTATCCAGGTAGTTTGTTGTACAGTGACTTCTTTATAGATTTTGCAGTATTCTTTAATATCAGATATGTCAGGTTTGCTTTTTTATAGCTGTTTTTCCAAGTACACACATAAACTCCAGTTTAAACATAGGTGGACTATATAAAATATCAAAATAATGGAGCTGAACTGAGATACAGGAACAATGAAAGTCCTCTGTTAAAAAGTCACGTTGTGAATTTGTCTCTATTTCTGTGGTCACAGCAGTTCAAATAATAAAACAGTTCAAATCTTCCAAGCTGTATTATTAAAAGTTTTTATGGCCATACTCAGACAATTTATACTGAATATGACTGATGAAAAAATTTATTGAGCAAGACAGGACACTGTAACTATAATAAGTAATATTTCATGTGCTTGCTAATTAAGAAATGGAGCAAGAAAATATTTCACTTATTTTTCTGTAGTAATGACGATGTTAAATTAATTTTTTTAATAGAAAAAATACTTAAGTAAATGACAGCAAAACAATCCACTTTCTTTACCCCTCAGAAATACTTTGTTATAAAAAAAATTAATTAAAACAAATTGTTAAGCAAATTAATAGTTACGTTGCCACAATCACAGTATCAGAATTATGTTTGGAATATGTAATTTGTAAAGGCTAAAAGATTTGGTAATAATAAACATATAGAAAGGTATACTTAGAAAAGCAACAGAAATGTATAAAGTAAAAATAATACCATTTTCTTGTTTTCTTTCTTATTTTTTTAAGCAAAGAATGAGTTACAGTATCTTACTAGGTCCACTTTTGAAATACTAGTACACTTAATACTAAAGCACTTAATATACCTTGCGTAATTTTAAATCAGCTGTCTCAAATCCACCCCAAAATGGCATTGTTTATTGTTCACTGAAGACCTTTGTATCATCATCAGCAACTGATAACAAGCCAAACAAAATGAGGTCAAATAAAGAAGAGAATGGTTAATACTCGGAATAAAATTGGCTCGGTGCTAATAACCACCTCTCAAAAAGAGTGTAATTAAACAAGAGGGCTTTCACAAAAAAGCAATGTAAATGAGGGACTTTTAGGAAGAAGTTCTTATGTAAAAGAAGCATGAAAAAGGCTGAGACTGACTTTTTTTTAGAAGGGGATTTAATAATAAATGTATGTTGGAATTGAAGACCTACTAATTTGAAAAGTTCTGTGTTGATCTTCAGAAATTAATCATAATTAATTTCAATATTTTAAAAAGTCTGTGAAGATGCACACCTCAAGGATTGTACTTATCTCCACTGTTAGAAATAGATAGTGTTCAAATGTAGAGAGTAGTTTACCACACATGTATATGATTCAGGATTCTTGCACCTGTTACTGTTAGGAGCAAGATACAGAGCTAGTGAGAAATTTGTGTAGAAACAGCCTTGAATTTCCTTCTGGTTTTGATAAGCCCAGACCAATCAGTGGCCCACTGCTGTGATCAAATCAAAACTACCAATCTGTGAGCAGTTTTCGGTATCTACAGTTTTGCATGCCCTGTTCAAAAAAAATCTCAATTCATCTTGCTGTCCTGGACACTTACAGTTCCCAAGGATCCTGTTAGAGATGAGGTGAGTATTTTTGTTCAGTAGCTCAATACAATGCACTTGAATTGTACCAATGGTCCTAAGTATTTTGAAGAGTTTATTACTCTTGATGTTAAGTTTCTCAGCAGTGGATATCCTGTTTTTAACTTGCATTGTAAGATGCTTCATGTGCTTTATATTATAGTAGAAAATAATATTGGTGTATCGTTGTTCTCTAGAAAAGAAAAAATAAACTCCCAAGTTTTTTGCATTTTGAAATAGCCATTTTACCCTTAGTCACATGCTGGGGACTACACTGGGAAAGGAGAAAAACAGTTAAGGTCCATCCATCATCTGCTTGACAGACCTTGACAGAAAACTGACTCTTGAGGCTTCCTACTCTTGGAGGCTTATAGCTCATTGTATCACACCTACTGAGAGGTGTTTCTGACATTCATTAGCTCCCCACTGTGTCAGTGGAAACAGAGGGGGGCAATTCTAGATGGACGTTGAGTCTTAGGGATTTGTCTGATGGAGTTGCCTTTTCTTTTGTTGACTGTAGAGGCAGTTTGACAGTAATTATAGTATGATTAGGTTCACCTAATTTTAGATATCTGCAGGCTTTTGTAGAGTGTAGTTTGTGTGGCATATAATAAGCAGCTGTTTTAGGATGAGATGAATCATGTCTAAAAATGCTCATTTCTTCCCATTTACTGTAAGGGAAGTCTGTATAACTACCTCATAAGTAAGTGTCTCCAGTGTCTGTGTAGGAGAATAATTAGGCCTTCAGCCATTCTGTGATGAGGGATTTATTCTTATATTCCTTTCATAAGGGCTGCTCCACTTGGCCTAAAAAATTAAGATCCACTACCTAAAAAGAAGGAGCATTAATGAATGTTAACATAAAAAAAAAGAAGAATGTGGTTGTCATAGTTAATTAGCCGTAACACTGAGGAATACATGAGTTCTGTTTTCAGGAAATGCTGAATGAAAAGGTACAACATGGACTGGAAACCAGAACTACCATCACAGATAAATACTCTAAAACTAAGCCTTGTGCTGAATCTGTCTTTTACCCAGCAAGTATTTATGCAAAATGGAAAGCAGGAGCGATTAAAAGTTGCCTGAAGCCCCCCCCCCCAGACTATCCTGCGAGCTTGTGCTTGACATACGATGTTAGTTGGGCTGAACATGGATGTATTTGAATCACCTTCTGCAGAGGAGGGATTTGAACACAGGTCTCCTAACACATTTCTGAGTACATTTCTTAAAAGCTGATGAACCACTGGAACAATAATCACCATTTCCTTCAGCCATATTTTGAAGGAGAGTATTCATTTCTGTATGGCTTCTGAAATACAGGGCTCATACACATAACTGCAAAGGTTGGGCTTTCAAAGCAGTTGCCTTCATACCTGGATGAAGTTCCTGTACGCTGCAAAATACAGGTTGGAGTTTGAGGTTTGGGTTTCCTATTTCTTACCTTGTGTAATTTCCCATGTAGCATATCTGTCGCAAATCCCTTTTTTTTAATGGCATCTCACTCTTCTCAGCATTGCCCTTACCATCAGCCTCACTCGGTACTGTTGATTCTCAGTGGGAAAAGGGAAAAATCTGTGTGTTCCTTCATTCTTTTAGCACTGAACTTTTCCATCCCTCTTCCTGTGTGTCCAGATGTCTTGAACCACAGAGGACATACCTTCTGTCAGCTCAGAGAAGCAGTTCAATCTCAGCTGAAGGTCTGAAGGTTATAAAAATAAATGGAAATAGAATATAGATGTGTGCAAATTGCTTTTCCAAGGAGCAAAAGACAGCTCAGCATCTTCTCCTTCCATATATTCTTTTCACTGCTTAGTATGCTACCTGTGTAAGATCTGGTACATCTCTTAGGGATATAGTCTACCCTCAAAGTAAATAAGAGAGGGCACTATATTCTGTAGGATGGTGCTGATGCTAATCTTTGAAAAAAAACCAAACTAAACCAAAACCAAAACCCAAAACAACGAAAAACCAGATCAAACAAAAATAAACCCAGGCACTTCCAAGACACCTTCACCAAACAATAGCATAACTTTACTGGGTTCTCTGGAATACGCTTGATGTTAAGACCTTACAATTATATAGAACTTTTCATTTTGAACAGTCCATATGTGCTCTGTAAAGAAACAATGAGCTCATGTGCCACCTGAGATCACGCAGCCAATGAACAGTCATTGACACTACACAGAACAGGGGGAGAGAATAGGTATCACCTGAAGAAACCCAGAATTTTGCCAGACACTGGAAATAAATCCTTACTTACTACTTCATGCTGATTTTTGACCGTTATTTCATCTGAATGAATGGACTAATGAAGTTGCAAATCAGTTTTAAATGCCATCACTATTCTTTTTTTATTTGCCAGTTTGCCACAAGAATGAGTTTTCTTTCATAAGCATTTCATAACTATTGAAATTTTTAATACTAATATTTACCATAATAAAAATGTGCATGCTATTGCCACACAAGTGTTATATTAGGTGCTTTCATTTATGGGTGAACAAATCAAACAACAGTAAGGAATCAAGGGGAACCCTGAAGATGAAGCTAGACCTTTCAAATTAATCAGTAACTGAAGAATGTAAATCTTTAAATCAACAAGTTTCTTTTTGGTTAACAGTGCAGAATTATCCTACTAATTTTTTTTAGCTATTTAAAAAAAAAATTGCAACCTACCATACCTCAGTATATAACTGTGCTATTTAGGCAGATATAAAGTCAGGTAATCTCATAATATCTGTGCTATCTTTATTACACTTTTCTTTGAAGCATCTAGATTGGGTACAACCAGGAGTTGAGCTAAGTCATCACCAAAAGCAATGCCATTTTTCAATTTCTGAAATTAATTTTTAAATTTTTTTTAACATGAGCTGCAATAAAAGAAAACATATCATTCTTCAAAGTGCCTGGGTGTAGCTTCTGTATAGTTCCTATATAGCCTCCGTATAAAAACAAAACCAAACCAAAACAAACACCACATTGATTCTGTAGAGAAGCATTTGTAGTTCTGTTTTTCTCAGAAATCATTTTAATTATGTATCATTTGTAACATTTGAATGTATAAACTTCTTTAATTCTTGTCAAATTGGTCCTAAGATGTACTTTGCCTTGAGAGAGCATCTTTGCTGGTGTCCTTTTAAATGACTAAGGGCCAAGCCAGACCTGCAGGTAGTTATCAGCAGTCTGACAGAATGGTGGGTCTGAACACTTCAAGTTGCTTATGTTGGAAAGCTGCATGCCCACTACTTCAGGAACTGGTGGGTCTGCAAGGGCTTATCTGCCTCCAGCATGAAACTTCCAGACCTTGACACACAACAGCACCTGCAGGGATTTATCCTCCTGAAGCTCAAGCATCTCACTTTGTGTGAAAGAGCACAGAAAAATAGATATTCATTAGTTGGCACTTATTTCAGGCTGCACAGATCCTTGTAACCAGAGTTTACAACAAACCATCACTGAATCATCATAGATTGCTAGTGAGTGTTATGAAGCTATACAGTAAAAAGGCAATTTTTCTTACTGCCTTGGGACCTATCAGGGCAAACATTTTAGTATTCATAACACAGACCATATAACTTACTGAGCAATACTGAAAGACACCATTGGCTATCCAGTGGATGTGAACTATGTTAAGCTTTATTGCCTTTGGAAAAGTACTTTCTAAAGCTCCTTCTTCTGCATTGAAGAAGTGTCTCTTTTTCACACTAAACATATTTTATTGCAGTGGAAATTTAAACAATATGAAGCTGACTAAACTTAATTCTAAATAATGTATGTAATTTTAAGACCTGAATATTTGCTGTGTGCAATTACTTATTTCCTGTCTAAAGAACAATGACAAAATGTTGGCCTGTGACTCAGATTAGAGGACACATGAGTCAACAACATGCCATGAGAATATCCAGTTGTCAAATCAAATTTGTCATTTGTGTTAGCAGACTTATTAAAATAGAAACAATTATTTCACATTGGACTTTAGAGAATTAGGTCAAAACTTTATTTACAAAACAATCTAAAAATAAGCTGCCATTCTGTTTTATTATAAAATTAGTTCCCATGGTAGTGTTTTGGTCTTCCCTGAACTTCTGTCTTGGTGAGAGACACCACTGTTTTGTGAATGAATCTATGAGTAAAGAAGAAATTACCAGATTCTTAGACAAGTAAGTAGCTTAAGAATATGTATAATGTGGAAAGTATAAATATTCTTGTAGGGAATCATGAGAATTTATTCATGTACATAAATATACAAACATGTCTCAGTTTGGGTGGACCCATTGCTAGAAGAAATATTTCAAAGTGCATATATTCTTTTTCCCAGGAGAAGTATGACTCTTTGAAATGTGTCTTGGAACTTCAAAATAGCTCAGATATGTTAATGAGCTGTTCTTATGGTTCCTGAAACCAAGACAATAAATTGGAAAGAACCCACAAAATTATTAATAAGATTATTAAAATACACTGAACATGCCATTTTGCACCAGAACAAATGCAATTGGTGGCATGCGGAATAACTACTACTTCACCATTTAAATGTGGTTGTTCATGGTATAGAGCCAGATGCAAAGCTGGTTTGTCTCTAGGAAGACAGCTAAGAGCTGTTCCTGTGGGTCAAATCTCTTCTTGCAGAAATTTTCCTTTTCTGCTGTAGGCTGCACATGGGGCAGCCAGTGCCCTGCAGTGAGTGCCATGGGCCTTGGTGGTGGCTGGTGAAGAAGGGGGAAATGAGTTGGTCTTCGCGACATCCAAACTGATTCCAGTTCAGTAGCTCTAATAAACAGTCTTTAGAATTGGCTCAGAAGTCTTTTGACTCAGGTATACAGATAAAACTGAAAAAAACACCTCTTGAGAAAAGCTAAAGGACTGCCATCCAGAACTGTCAATCAACTGCTTAGCCAATATCAGCTTTTAGCTTTTCTGAGCAGCTGCTTAGATCTTGAGTAATTACATACCTCCACAAAAGACTCTGTTGTACGGGGAAGTCTAAATTCAGTTCATTTACCCTCCATTGCTATTTCACAGCTGAGATACTGACCTATCCCTTGGCTTTGTGTCTCAGCTGAATGTATAATTATAATTTCTTAATTGTATTTTAATACCACCTGGTTTTTAATTCTACATGCTCCCTCTGGGTAAACTTTTATTCATGCACAAGATGAATGAATTTTTTTTATCCTAACATTTTTGCAAATAGGTCATTTTGTTTGCTTTTTAGTTAAAACATTTATTTTGAATGGTAAAAAAAATGCCTAAATCAGTCTTTCATATATGTTTTGGCATTGTCATTAAAAATGTCTGATTAAGAAGAAAAAATAATAAATTCCTACTTTTAGATGGCAGCTTAGTTAGTGATTAAAAATCATGATTAAAAATCTCAGCTTGAAAGTTATCTACTTCTGCACAATTTACTACTACCAAGAAAACTCACAGAAAGTTCCTTAAATCTTGACTTGTTTTCAATCCTGACTTGATCTCTTGTGAAAATGTCTGGGAAGAAGTCCTCCTCTCAAGGGCTTCATACTGTATTGCCCAGTTATGTTCACCAATTTAGGAGCAGCCCACGGTACATAGCTGATTTTTTATTTTTTTTTTTGAAAAGTACAGACCCTTAGGCATTACCTGTATTTGCCTATTCCTGTTACCTACATATGCAGCATCAGTGCGGTTCAGTTAAACTTCAGTGGAATTATCTTTGATAAAGAGAGAACAATGTGGCTGTCCTGGATGCAAACAGCCCATTGTGTGAGTCTGTAGCTCTCTGTGCTAGAATTCAAACGAGACTTTTCCAGCTCTGCAAAAATTTTTCAAATTATCTTCTGAGAAGTGTGAATAATCCTATCAAGTGGACGTTCCTTCTAGGGAAAATGACAGAAATGGTAGAAATTTGAGCAAGCAACAGAATTGAAACCTCGCTACTTCTTCTTAATGATAGGATAATGGTGAAGAATGTCTGTTGCTTTGTGTTGGCAGGTAATTAGTTGTGGAAGTGAAACACTGGAATAAAATTAACCTGTTGGTAATGTGTTGAGGCCAGAGGGAGGAAGGGGAGTCATTCATAAACAGGTGGTTGAAGTAGAAAGGCTTACAGCTGCAATATGAGATATTACTGAAAAACCTCAGTAGGTCTGTCTTTCTTTTGCTAAAGGAAGCTTGGTAAGACATATTTAGAATCATATTTGTTAAAGGAGTTAAGTACTTGGAGGTTAAGAACAGTACTCTTCACATTTTAGACCCCTAGTCCTGGCAGGGGAGTCAGAAGATAAGAGTTGAGCAACACATTGTCTCCACGAAGCTTCAGGAGGGAGAACTATTTCAAACAGTCATTATTTGAATCTCTGAAATGTGAAAGATGAAGGAGTATATTTAGATACACCTAAGCAAGGGATTTCTTTTCTCATCTAGCTTCTAGCTCCAGATATAGTTTGTTTAGGATCTCTGGGTCTTTCTGCTAAGCCATGGCCACACTGGTCATGAACCAGATGTATGTGCCTGAGAAATTTTCAAACCATGAAGCAAATGCTTCCAGGCTGAGGGTGCTGCTTTGCTTTGGAAGTCTCAGTTGGGTTGGTTTTTTTGTAGCTAAAATACAACACACTGAAGTATGTTTAATCTTTGAGCTCAAAGCACATAACATGCAGTTACAAAGAAAATAAGGACCTGTACACGTCTTACTGTAGTACCTTGGTAGTTTGATAGACAGTGAGATAGATATAGATATATATATATATATGTTTTCCTTTTGGTAGCACCTATTAGAAAAAGGGACACGAGGAGAAAAGTCAAGTGATGTTAGCATGAATCAGTCAGATGTGGAGTTGATATGTTTTAGCTTCATTCGCAGGAGCCTGTGTTTTATGCATTAATGCATAATCACATATTTCTGTCTGACTTGGAAATTCTTTGCAAATAGTCACTCCTTTTTCTGGCAATTTAAGGAAGGTCTTCCTTTCATCAGTGTTTTGTGCTTGTGCTTTAGAAATTAAGATTTATTTGTTTTTATAAAGATTTCAGTTTAAGATGTGGTACATGGTAAGTACTTGCTGAAAGAAAGGATTAGAATGTAGTTAAGGCTCTGGACAGGTCATGCTGTGTGGCCGTAAATAGTTCAAGGATATGGCTGTTATGAGTGTTTGGCTAGTTAGAAAGTAGAAAGCAACAAATCAGCCAAAGATTTCAGTAAGCCTTCAACAAGTTATTTTCTCTGTGCTGGTATGTACAGTAATTTTAATAGGTCTTCCTGGTGCAGCAGACCATGAACTGAAGTTTATAATATTAGCTTGTACTATGTCATCTAAATCACCATACTCCCGCCAAAAGCGCACTACAAAAATAGTTTTGCTATAAAAGACAAAGGTGGTTGAGTCATACATGGGTCACTACAGAAACATTTTTTTTAAATGTTACGATCTAATGGTTGCAGTGCAGAAGACCTCCATTTCAAAGTCATTCTTTCTGCCAGAACTTTCTGTAGAAATAACAGGGCTTAAGGTTTGCAGCAGAGGTTAAAAATTAAGGAACTGGAAAGATGACTTACTAGAACTCATACATATTTTATTTCTTTTAATACTTCACTTTCCACTCCTCCAAAACAACTTCTAATGGATTCTCAAGTGACCCTTGGATTTTTACTCTAGAGACAATATTTAACATTATTTTTTGATAGGATAAAATGCATCCATATGTCTGCTTTATTCTATGTTCCTAATGCTCTCTAGAAAATAGCACTACTTTTGACAGTAATACTTCTTTGGTTTCAGTTTCTTCAGTTAAACCTTTCAGAAGACCAATCTATAGAGATATAGGATCAAATTCTGATTTTGTTCACACTGCTATATTATATTCAGGTTTAACATTTCAATAGATGCCTGAAAAGAATTAATTAAAAGATCCCAATTTCTACATCACTTCATCACTGTTGTGTCCTAAGTTAGGTAAGTAATCAAAGCAATATTCTCAATACAACACAAGAAAAACTTAAATAACTTATTCACTTCCCATATCATGTTCTAAAAAGAAATTTAAAATGAACATTGATGGATACTTCAGCAAATTTTTGGTTGATAGTTTGGCTAGGAAACTAATTGTCCTATCATGAAATCTAATTAGAAATTATGCCAAAATGTTCTGGGGAAAGCATTCTGAAGGAATACTGAGGCTGTTGATAGAAAATTTGGAAGTGGGGAGAAATATTTCACTGTAGACAGTTTTATGAGACACTTTGGTTTCTAAATACTAGTATCACTTTTTTTTTTTTTTTTTTTTTTTTCCTGTGTTAGCCTGGGGTCCGCTTTTATTTTACTTTTTCTCCTTACTGGTCTTTCAAATCGCACTCCTCTTCTATTCTGTCTAAAGGCATGTCTACAGCCAGGCAGTGTGCTCTCACCCCACATAGACGCAGTTAGCCTAGCCCAGGCAGCAGGAGTATACACCACTGCCACAGCACTTGGGCCTGAGCAGATCAGCCTTGCTGGGAAGCTGGACTTGCAACATGAGCACTGCTTTGTGCTGCTGTAGCTGCACTGAGCTTCAGTCTCTTTGTACTCCACTGTGTGCTGCAGAGGTGCTGGGCAGGACGTCTCCTCTCAGTTTAGCTGTGTAAAAGTTAGGCATATAAATTTCAGCCCCTCTGTTGTTATTGGAAAGAAACAGGCTGTCCAGAACAGTCATTCTCCCATCTCAGACATCTATTTCAGTACTGGATAATGGTACCCATCTCACTGTATTAACTGCAGTGGGAGACCAAATGACTAGTTCAGGATGCGTGTCTGTCTCTTATATTGCTAAAGATTAATCATATTTGTTCTGTGTTACCATTTAATTTATCCCCAGTAAGTGAAGAATGGAAGATGAGTGGGGCTGCAAGATGAATCCCTCAGCTTCAGTGATTTGGGTTGCTTCCAATTTTAATTTTCCAATATTTGCAGCATTAACTCCCTGACAATTCAAAACGGCATCAGGGAGGCCTTTAAGAAATTAAAAGCTGAAAGAGAATGAGAGCAAGTAGTGTATGACAGTGAAAAAAGGAGGGTGGATAAGCAGCTCTATAAGAATTGTGAATAGCTCAGGTCATGCCCTCTGGCCATGGAGGGCAGGCCAGGCATCAGCCATATCTCTGCCTCCGTGGCCTGACTGGAGTTCATAACCTCAGAAGATTAGACACGGGTATCTTCTTTTGCATCAAAATATATGTGACTCCAGTTTTGTAACTGTCTTAAAGGGATTTTGAGGGGAATCTGGAATTTAAACCCTCCCAGACAATAAAGCCACATAATGTTCTGTTTTTTTACTATTAATATGAAGTGAAAGATAGGAACTATAGGAGGTGGGGACAAAGACAAATGGATAACAAGGAGAATAAAAAGAATTTGATATAGTGGCATAATACCTTTTCTTTGTAACTGTCATTCCCCTGTTTTATAAATATGGTATTTTTATTCAGAATTATGCAGTGTAAGAGCTACAATGGTGCCTTACATTGGGAAAAAAAGAGTATGGGGAGAAGCAAACCATTTGATGAGAATAAGTGCTTACAGCCTAATACATCTATTTCTATACAGTTGAATCTATAAGATTGTAAAGTGATTGTTTTAAAGAAAACCAAGGATTGTATTTCTGTAGGTATGGTAAAAATCCTATTGGAAAGAATCACTAAGACTTTTCTGAGACTCATCAAATAATTTGAAAAAGACTTTCTATAACAATGCAACAATTTTCTTCTTGTGAAAATGTAGTGTGCTGCAACTGAAACCTGCTGATGTGAAAACACCATTGACATATTTCACTGCAAAGATATTCATGTGCAAATCACAGGTTATGAAGCAGAGCAGCAGATTATCTGTGAAATTTGATATTGCTCATTTTCTGTAGGTATGTGTAGAATTAGAATTTCCAAACACAGTAAATTTAGCAGTTGCATGGTCCAGAATGCAACTTCATAAACATGCTGGTTTTACAAATTGCTTTTAAATGGTGGTTTCAAATGCAGAGGCTGGTGAATGATCTGCTCAGGTAGAACCTCAGCAGGAACTTATTAGACAGACCAGGAGGTGCATACTTAAACTGATTTCATTCTGTGGATGGGAGGACAATATTATTATAATTGACCTTCAGCACATAAAATGCAAGTAGATTTTTGACCACCTAATATACAATGGAAAGAGAACAAGATTTTATCCTACAAGTGTGTATATTTTACTGGATACTTCAGCTTTCTGGTGCATCTGACATTTTTAAGGTAGCCTTAATGTCGAATAAAGAGCTATATTGGTCTTTTTATAGCTTTTTATCCCTTGTTATATGTTCATTCTTGCAGAGAAAAGTCATTCAGACTACTGTGAGGTAAGGGAAGTTCTATTGATTTTCAGCATGTCTCTTCTCCCTCTAATGCACTCACCAGCAGTGGACATGGCGCCTGTAACGAATCTGGCTCCATTCCAGGAATCCCTGTTTAAACAATTGTTTTCACATCCCAATGTCAGCAACAGCACTGCAATGTATGAAATTGTAAAAAATGTTTTAAAGAATTCAGTTATGCATTTCTGTGTATTTTAATGAAAATGTGTTGTAAAGAAATACTTTCTTTCAAGAAAAGCATCTTCCAAAGTAATTTGTGAAGGAATATATGACATTGTAATAAATGGAAGACTGTTATTAAATAATAATATCATTTACAATACAAACTTAGATGGCTTTTAAAATGAAGCCTCTAAAATTTTAAAGTAGTTAAAGCAAATACGCAGGCCATATTTACTGCTTTCCTTCTTGAGATTTTTAAATAAAACAGCTGGAGTTGAGGTTTAGTACTTCCTTTCTTAATGATACCAGCACTGGAAACAAGCAACATTTCCTTGTTGAGAAACAGGCTCTAAAAGTCAAAAAGCTTCTCTCTCTTACAGGCTTCTTCTAGGGGAATGATAATACATATTTGATGGAGAAAGGACTGGCCCAATTGCCCTTTTTTAAAATGCAAAAAGTCCTTTACAGCAAACAGCATTTTGTGTAGTATCTGGTTTGGAATATAAATCTTAACATACCAGCCGGAAAGGTTTATGCAGGCAAAGGCAAAATCAATTCAGTTTTTAAGCAGTGGGACCCCTGTATGTTGAAGGAAGGTATCTTAAGACCTTGAGTGATAAAAACTTTTAAGTGCAGTGCTTACAAAAAAGATAAAAACATATTGTAGGAAAAATCTGCCCAGCCTAGAGTATCATTAATTCTACATGTCCTGTTATGCCATAGGAGCAATTCAGAAAAGTGGCACTTTAGTTGACCAGGTCAGCAGTCTTTCAGATGCAGGAAGAAAAGAGTTCCAATTATTTCTGGAATATATGCTTTGGTTATATAAAAACAGTGATTGATGTACAATAGCCATCATTATAGGCATACGCCATAATTTAGAGCCTCGTCTAGGAAAAGCAGAGAAAGCTTATTGTAACTGTAGGCTGAGAGAAATCAGTTAAAAAATAAGATTTATCATGCTGGATAATCAATGATCTGTTTCTATGGGTGTTAACTGCTATATCTTCCTTTTTTGAGAACTTAGGTCTGAAGCAAAATAGAGAAAAGTATAAATTGTTTAAATGAACCACATGTTAAGTAGAACATCTAATGTTCATGCTTTACAGAGTAGTTTTCTGTCTTATGAGATATGCCAGTAAGAGTCTGGAAATTTCAAGAAGAATCTTGTGTTTGCAAGAATAACTTTGTCATTTTTTTTGTTCTACTCATCAGCAATATGTCTTTTCCTCTATAAGCACAGCAGTTATTGAACTATATACAGAGTGCTTTGCAGGGAAAAAAAAAAAATCTCACCTAGTTGCAATAACATTTGCCTTTAGCAAAAAGAATGGGATAAACTACATCCCTAGAGTGTAAGAAGAATGTTAATGTTAGACAATTAAACTTTCAGAAGCAGTGAAATGCCAGTTAAGGTTGAATGAATAGTGTTAACTCTGTTCTTTATGCACAGATATATTCTGATATTCCTTAATTATATGATTGTTTAGAGTTTATCACTTAAAATTGTATAATGTCACATATTTGTCTTCTGTGGCTTTAGATCTGTCTCTATTACTACATAGGGCTGATAGTAGCAGAACTGTTAAAAATGGGAAGGAACTGATTTTCTATTGGCTGTCCCATTACGTGTACAATTTAAAAATGAATATGATTTTATGTGTGTTTAGATCAGGATCATAGTTTTATACTCATTGCAAATTTGTGTAAATATCTACTAGAAAAGTAACTGAGGTGTGGGGAATCTCAGTGATGGCTATGTCCCAAAGCACCTCTTTTCCCATTCAGTTGGCAATGATTTATTTTCCTAGTGTCGTGCTTTAAGCCCAGACAGGAACTAAGCACCACGCAGCTGCTTGCTTACTCCCTCCCAGCAGGATGGGGGGAAGAGAATTGTAAAAGTGAAAGTGAGAAAACTCATTGGTAGAGATAAGAACAGTTTAATAATTTAATACTACTTATTAGTAGTAATAATAATAATAACAATAACAATAAATGGTAATGAAAGGGAAGATAGCTAAGAAAAATAAAACACAAGTGATGGAAATGAAAACAATTGCTCACCACCAACTGACCGATGTGCAGCCAATCCCCCTGCCAACCTTTCCCATAATTTTATTGCTGAGCTTGACATCATATGGTATGGAATATCCCTTTGGTCAGCTGGGGTCAGCTTTCCCAGCTGTGTCCTCTCCCAACTCTTGTGCACTCTCATCCTACTCATCAGTGAGGCAGTGGGAGGAGCAGAAAAGGCTTTGCCTCTGTACAAGCCACTGCTCATCAGTAACAAAAACATCCCTGTGTATGTTTCCAGCACAAACCCAAAACACAGCCCCTTACCAGCTACTGTGAAGAAAATGGACTCTACCTCAGCCAAACCCAGCACACCTAGTTTAAATTATTTAAGAAAATACATTTCAGTAATTACAAGAAGTGTGGTTCTATTTTAATATCTTTGTGCTGTAAAATACAGAGTTTATTCTGTATCATGAACAGCTCACCATTTAGGAATATCAGTACCAATAAACTTCTGTCAAGTAGGTGAAAATTATAGAAATATGTGAGTTAGTAGAAACTAGATATTTTAGGGGTATTTGTGCAGAGAGTTCCAAGTCCAATTTTCATAGAGGAAATAATGTTTAATTATGTTATTCTTACTTCCTGCAAATATTTTTCTGTTCATCTTCAGCTTTTCTCCTTTGTTTTTATCTTGCAAAGCTGAAGTTTTATAGGCCCAAATCAGCAAAAATATATAGCTATCCACCTCCTATTTTAGTTCTTGATTTTGAAATCACAGTAAATACCTTTATCTTTTCAAATAACTCCTTACAGCGTATTTGGAACTGATCACCTGTGCTATTTAAATGTGATTGATGTTGTTACTAAATTATTTCCTGCCTTGTTTTGTAATTGTTCAACATTTTGCTTTCCCTAAATAGTTTTCTTATATCTTACCTTTTTATTCTTCGAGCCTATAGAACTTTCTGGAAAGTACTGTAGCACACATAACTGAATGGGCTTAACACGGGGGTGACTGGCTGAAATAGCATGCCCTGCAACATGTGGGAGGTCAGTCTAAATGATCTAATGTTTTTTTCTGACCTTGAACATCAAGAATTATTAAATATAATTTTAAAATAAAGCAGCTTGCTGTAGCCTATCTTTGGAGCAGTTTTAGATCTTTCCAAATCTGCCACCATCAAATGATAGATCTGACTTCTCTGTAGAGTGCTTTTGAATTCTGCACACTTGTGATGCAGAAATGTAAAAAATGGGATTTGCCTTAAAACATTAAAAAAAAATAGTAATCCTGTCTCATGCTCCATTCCATGTTTACAGACATAAAAATTGCTCAGTGACATTTTTTAACCCAATCACTGTTTCAGTTGCCTTTGGCAGCCTGGCTACTTTTAATCTGAATCTCTGAATAAATTATTCATAATATCCATTATTTTTCAGTAATGTTTTTCATGTTTGTGGTTTAGTAGTTGTCTGCTATCCCAAAACAGATCTTTTTTCCCCTTGTGGTATTCTGTTTTGTGCACAAATTAATACATGGGAAAATAATAACAACAATAATAATAAATGAAAGAAGCAGTACTATTGAGTATCTTCAGGTACTTGTTAGGTCACATAAAGATAACCTTTATGTATTGCCTGTAGAACAGAAGTGAAAGCAAGAAGAATAGCATACGTTAGGATAGCTAATTAATTAATAGATAGTGATTTATTCCCAGCATAAATTAATCAAATTTGTATGATGACCAATGTCTAAATCCCTCTTAACTGTTACTGAAAAAGTAATAATCAAAACTAGCTTTAGTCTCTGCTTTCATCAAAACACTCAGAGAAATATGCATATGCGCATTATACATTACATCTCTACAGCTGTTGGATGAGTTGAAATCTACTGTCATTGCAGAGTCTTTTTTTCAGAGTTCAGCATACCAATGGCAATTAGCAAAAAAGGATACATGGGTGCATATACTTTAGCATTTCAGTTCAGATCAAGAATGTTCTTCTGAAGTAAATATCCAGGTGATCCCTACTTTATTGCATTTTAGTTTGTTCTGCAGATCAATCTCACAACATGCAGACTGGGTTCATGTTGGATGAAGATAAACCAGGAAGTGACCATTTATGAGTGCTCACGGAATCCATGGGGTTACACTACAACAAGTACTAAATAACACCCATAAAGCATGTGCAGTTTGGATGTTAAGAGCCTCAACCAGTCACTTGACCAGTCTGCTGCTACTGAGCTGCAGTATTTGCTAACATAGATATATCTTCCTTTTAACCATTCATAAAAGTATGCAGTATTAGTTGGTAATTTTTAGGAGATACTACAATGCTAGCAGTATCCTCAGAACCTTAGCTTTCCTCATGGTTTTCCTTAATGTACGACATTCCCTTCTTGTTGAAATATCTTCATCCAAAAAAGCTGTTAATTCCATACATTGACTATTTGCTTTCCGAATTCAGGCATCTGCCAACTCTTCTTTAACTACCGGTGAATTAGTATCATCTTTTATGTGTTCCTTAATAAAGGTCTTTTGCTATAGAAAGATGCTCATAGACTGCAGTCAAGGAAAGACTACTCAATTTTATTTCAAATGTTTTTCCTCATTTAATTAATTAAAGCACCAAATTCCAGAGGCCTTTGTGGAATACCTCTGAATACACCTCATGAATAACATCACAGCTTCAAGTGGAGTCTGTCTAGATACAGCCAGCCAGTCTTCCTGATGATTTGCTCCAAGCTTCAACCAACATTGCACTTTTTGAAACTTCTTGAAACGTTTTGTTTTGGTTTTTTTTAAATCCTTGGATTTAAATATTCCCTCTCAGAAGTTCACTGTTTCGATGTAAAAAGCTGGTAGTGAATCTGGGGTTTGGGTTAAACTGATGTGCCGACACTATTGCGATTTGCTCGAGGTATTTCTGCAAAAAATATTAACAGGGTCACTAAATGATATTTATTATGTTCCTTAGTTGCAAGCTAAACGGGTTTGTTTTTTCCCCCTAGTATTCAAGTTTGAAAGTCTTTAGGCTGGTCTGCCTGTACTATATGGATATAGGTGTATATAGGTCTTTCCTATCTTGGAAGGTATTTCCTTAGCTCTGACAACTATTGTGTGCAACAGGTGTTAAGGACAGAGATGCGTCAGATACGTGCAAATATACACAGACCCGCCTAATACTTGTATGTGCTTGCTTCTTTGTGCCATCAAGAACTTTCACTGGCCGAGGAGACCCGCTCCAGTGCGGGGCAGTCCGCCCTGCGAAGGGGAGCGGCGGTGAAAAGGTCCGGCCGGGAGCTCTTCTGGGGGCTTGTCGAGGCCGGAAACGGCCGGGAAAGCGGCGGCCCGGGCGGAGCAGCTGCACCGGCGGCAGATCTGAACGAGGCGGAACCGCGACAGCGGCCACTCGCCGAGACACCCCTCTCAGAACAGAAGCCGTTCGGGAGCGCTGAGCGGCGTCACCCGGGGAACCCTTCTCGGGGCAGCGCTGGCTCAGGAGCGCAGCCCTTGCGCACGGAGCCGGAGCGGGCACAGGGGCCGTGGGGCGGCGGTTCGGGAAGAAGGAGGCGCGAGCCGGGCGCTGGGATCTCCGTCGGTGCCAGAGGTGAGTTCAGCTGGGGGGAACTGTTTTCCCCTCCTGGCTTGGGAGGCGAACTCCACTAGCGGTCGTTGCCCTCCCCGACGAGGACCCGTCCATGGCCAGCGCTGGGCCGAGAGCCGCTGCCAGGGGCACCGTGGGGACCCAGCCGGAGCTGCCACAGCGACCTGTGGCCGGGCAGGGCTCGGCTGCAGGGAGCGCCTGAGCCTGGCACTGCACCCGAGGGAGCAGAGACACCCCCTGTGCGGGTGACCGGGGAGGGATCTGCTCAGCTAGGGGCAGAAGCAGAGGGTCCCCTCCCCTTTTGCCACTGGGCAGAAGGGGGGGAACCTAGGTGTTGGGGAGAAGAGTCGTAGCCTCCTCTGCCTTCCCAGTTCCCTTACACAACAGGTTTGGGGCTCTGGAACTTGAGGGCTAGGCAAATGAGGATGTAGATGAAGGTCCATGCAGGGGTTGCCTGGTGCGAGTCAGCCAGCCCCACACATTGGGGCTGCTTCTGCTAAGGAAAAAAGGAGGGTCATTGTTGCAGGTGATTCCCTTCTGAGGGGAACAGAGGCCCCACGTGCAGCCCGGGTATGCAGGTTGGCAGCGATGAGGGTGTGGAGAGAAGTCTAAAAGCGATTAAAAAGGACTTTAGGACATAGGGGTGATTGGCTGAAGGATGGGGAGCACAGGTAGTGTTCTCCTCAATGCCTTCAGTGGCAGGAAGAATACTGAAAGGAACAGGAAAACACACCTGAGGAACACATGGCTCAGAGGCTGGTGCCACCAGTGGAATTTTGTTTATTTTGTTATTTTGTTTTGACCACAGATTGCTTTACAAGACTCCAGGCCTGGTGGCAACTGATGCAGAACACCTGTTTCGAAGGGTGAAAAGGATCCTGGGGCAAGAGATATCAGGGCTCATAGAAAGGTCTTTAGACTCAAAGCCAGATGGGGATAAAATTTGGCTTGATAGAGAGGAGCCTGGGAGTGGCATGCCAGTAACTGTGGGGCAGTGTGGTAATGAGGTCAGCTGTCTCAGTGGAGGTGGGGGATGATGCATGCAGCAGCAAGGACACGTGAGTTGATAGGCTGGTAACTATTGAATCATTTGAGAAACAGGTGTTGGGAATTGGGGCTTCTCTTTCCAAGCAGGTGGCAGGAGCATTAGCCCAGCTGAAGTGCATTTGAAGCAATGCACGCAGCATGGGCAACAAGCAGGAGGAACTTGAGGCCATCTTGCAGTGAGAAAGCTATGATATAGCTGTTGTCACAGAAGTGTGTTGGGCTGACTCACATGATTGGAGTGCTGCAGTTGATGGCTACCAACTTTTCAGAAGGGACGGGCATGGAAGGTGAGGCATTGGGGTGGTCCTCTGTCAGGGAGGGATATGAATGTCTACAACTTAATCATGGAGATGACAGGGTTCAGTGTTTATAGGTAAGAATCAAGGGGAAGGCCAACAAGGCAGATATCATGGTGGGACTTTGTTACAAACTGCCCAGTCTGGATGATGAGACTGATTAAATACTCTATAAGCAGTTGGGAGAGGTTTTGTGATTGCTGCCTCTTGTTCTTGTGGGGGACTTCAATTTTCCAAATGTGTGCTGGGAATATAATACAACAGAGAGGGAACGGTCCCAGAGGTTCTTGGAGTGTGTGGAAGATAACTTCCTGATGCAGCTGGTGAAGGAGTCGACTAGAGAAGGTGCCTTCCTGGACCTGCTGCTTGTTAATAGAGAAGAACTTGTAGGAGATTGAGTCCTGCACTCGGGCCACAACAACCCTAGACAACACTATAGGCTTGTGGAGGAGTGGCTGGAAAGCTGCGCAGCAGAAGGGGGCTTGGGCATGTTGATCAACAGCCAGATGAACATGAGCCAGCAGTGTGCCCAGGTGGCCAAGAAGGCCAACAGCATCCTGGCCTGCATCAGGAGCAGTGTGTCCAGCTGGACTAGTGAAGTGATTGTCCCACTGTACTCGACACTGGTGAGGCCACACCTTGAGTACTGTGTTCAGTTTTGGACATCACGGTATAAAAAGACATTGAGGTGCTGGAGTGGGGTCCAGAGAAGGGCAATGAAGCTGGTGAAGGGTCTGGAGGACAAGTCTTATGAGGAGCGTCTGAGGCAACTGGGCTTGTTTAGTCTGAAGAAAGGGAGGCTTAGGGGAGGCATTATTGCTCTTTACAACTACCTTAAAGTAGGTTGTAGAGAGATGGGTGTTGGCTCTTCTCACAAGTCACAGCTGATAGGACAAGAGGAAATGATCTCAAGTTATGCCAGGGGAGGTTTAGATTGGACATGAAGAAATACTTCTATACCAAAAGGGTTATCAAAGTCTGGAACAGTCTGTCTGCCCAGGGAAGCATTTGAATCAACATCCCTGGATGTATTTAAAAGCTTGTATTTAAAATGCTTAAAGATATTGTGTAGTACTGGCCTGGTAGAGTAAGATAATGGACTTGATGATCTTAAAGGTCTTCTCCAACTGTAGTGATTTCTCTCACACACACACCCCCGCCGCCCCTTCAGATCTCTCTTCCTCCGGGGTAGGCTCAGTGTGACTGGCATACCTGATGCTCACTGTAGCACTTGCCACTATATGGTAGACCAGTTACCACACCAGAAAGTAGACAGAGATTGAGAGCTCCAAAAAGCGAGAGAAGAGAGACAAGATGAGAGTGGTGCAACAGGGGAGTAAAAAGGACAGAAGGAAACGCTAGAAAGAAACTGAAATTCAAGGTGAAAGGAAAGATACTGAAAAGTAGGAAAAGGTTAAAGAGCAAAAGGAAGAAAGAGAAAGCAGTTTTAGACAGGGTCTCTTTATACATTTCATGCTTTTGAGCAGTGAATTGGATTTTTGTGAACTGAAGTTACAAAGATTTAAATAGTCTAGCCTACTGAGCTAATTAATACCAGTGTCAGTGAAAACTCTTGTGCAGGATTCTTCATGTATTAATACATCCATTAATATGGTTTATTTATTGCATGAAATATATATAGAAAAGTCATTGTTTCTTCCTATGTTGTCATCCTTCTTTGTCTCTCCTCTTAAAACAATAGAGAGACTTGCAGAATTATATAATAAATATAACCCTCTGGATGCATCTCTGTTTTCTGTGTTCTCACACCTTATACCCCAAAAGTTGAGTGCAGACTGACTCTGGCATAAGCATGATTTGAGCTTATTAGTATAGGATGAGTGAAAAATCTGACTTGCACACTAGCAATGTTCTCCATATGTCCCAGAAGGTTTCACAGTTGCATTTCAAAATGGATCTAGGTAAAATAATTAAACCCAAATGCTAAAGTTCTGTTTCCTTTAATTGTTTGTGTTTAGAAGAGAATCCATGAGATCAAATGTAGTTTTTCTTCAGCATAGCTGTATAAAGACAGAAGAAGCTGTGCCTTTACTCTTTTAGTTTCCCTTTATTATTGCAGTCTTATAAAAACAGAAATTTTTTACGAGCTTTCTGATTTAAAAACCTAAATCTGTCCATTATCTCTGCATGCTAGTTTAATGTTGTCAAGCTTAAAAAAAAAAAAAGGTAAAAAGGAGGCCAATTGACTATTGGCATTTCTTATATGTTAGAAAGCTTGCTTATAGTATATTGGGTCTATAGCGCTAGGAGGAGGAGGTGGCATTAGATCTAGTATTCTGAGGTGTGCAGCAAAATCTCAACAGAGAAAGGCAGGTGAAATTACAGGCACATTTTCCTTGACAATATTCGTATCTGAGGCACTTTTAATAGCTTTGTACTGTTTGCACACTGATACTGACCTTAACAGAGATGCACAGATAAAGCTGGAAATGTGTAGCTATTAATCCACACCTCACTAGCTTGCTTAATTCTTTATCATCCCATGATTTTAGCCCAGTAGTTTTCTCTTTTAATGAACAACTGTGACAATGGAATAAATTCTGTATGAAACAACTAAGCATACTTCTGAACTCCAGACTGTATTGATTTCAGTCCAGTAGATCACAGCCATGGGGACAATGTGCCTGAACTGTAACAAAATGAACCTAGAACTCTGTCATCTCATTTTGTCCCCTGCTGTGACACCTTCCTGCTTCTGGGGATGCAGAGTGAGCAATTTTAGTCCAGCTGTAATCCTGTGCTTTGCTCTGTGTATCAGCAAACTGGGGTATCACAGACGTGCAGCAGCAGTCTTTTCCCCAGTGGTTGAGGGCATCACTTCTCTGCAGGCAAAGTGCATGATCTTGCTGGAGTACCTACCATCTGCCTGCCTAGAGCTCCTGGGAACAGGAGCATTTTATTTCTTTGTTGAAACATATTATGTAAGCATACATATTTTGCACAGTGTAATTTTGCACAATGCACAGTGTCTTTTTCGGTCATTTACATTTTCCAGCAGTGCTAATTAAATCAACACAAGGGAACTCAGCTAACCAACTGAGACTGTCCCAGAATAAAACAGCTTCTTCATGCACTGAGCAGCTGGCTCAGTGCTCCAAGACCAAGTGATGCCTTTCATGCTAAAGTACCATACTACACAAAAGGTACCTTTGGTTGCCTAAATACATTGGTTTACTGACTGGGCTTAGCAACATTTGATAATTTGAAAGTGTTTATTCAGTGATGTGACAAAGACTTTAATTTTTATATCTAAAAAAAAAAATCAAACCTATTTTTGCAGCTTTTTGCAAACAAGCTAATTTGAAACTGCCTTGTCTTTATGTGCTGGGCTTCTGCTACTGTTAACTGATACAGATACATGAGGTCATGTAGTCTATGTCCTTTCCTACAAGTGAAAAACAGTATTGTCACTGCATAAAAAACACTGTCAGCAGTAAGTACATAGAAATTGTTTGGTCATCTACAAATCTCTCTGTTGTATTTGGTGTTTAGTTATTTGTTTGCTTGAATTTTATCCTGCTAGCTTCTCTCTGAAACATGTATGTGGAAAAAAAAAAAGGGACTGTAGGAATTGTCTCCTTAGGGAGAGTGATTCAGGGGCAGAATTAGAGAGGGGGCCTGCCCTGCCACATTGCTGCAGTCGGAGCACCCAGGATCTGATGGGCACTTCGGTACTTCCTTTGCTTTGGCAAAATGTTTGCCAGAGACAGACTGGCAAATGGGCGTAATGGCTCAGAGATTGATCCAGAGCAATAATTCTTCTGATCTGGAATGTCCTGGTACCTGTTGCTGAGTGATTTTATGACAGATATTGCTGGGTTTAATTAAGGCACAAGTAGGGCAAAACGTCACATTTGTTCTAAGAGCCATTGTAGCAAATCCAGTGCATGGTGCTGCACAGGGCTGTTGCTGCCTCCACAACTTCATTTGAATTTTTCATTTGAAGCTTGACTCAGTCTTTTACCAAAATTTATCCTGCTTTGATTGTATTCTACTGTATGTCTTCAGAGCTTGCCTAATGTGATAGATGGTGCCAGAAAGTACTTTGAATGGGTTTTATGTTAAGGTAACAGATACTGTCATGCTGTTGTCCTACAATAGCTAATAAGTTTGTAAAGATAAAAGATGCTTCACTGAGAAATTAGTACTTTTTTCAACCTTATGTTAAAACTAACAAACCCCTTGGCTTATTTGTAACTTCACTTTTCTTTCTGCGACTAAAATGTATTCTTTTTCCCCATCTTTTCATTCTTAGTATTAATTATTCTTGTAATAATACTAATTGATTTATAAGACTGCACACAGAATGATGAGCATATTAGCTGTAAAGCATTTTACTCTTGCTTTGACTTGATACAGATGCTATGACACTTGACTGGGGAAAATAGTTTCTTGGGTGAAGGAAAGGCATTTGATAACATATGCAGTTCAGTATCAGATCAGCCATAATTTTGTGAACTCTGCTTTCAAAGTTCAGTTTTTCTCTTGCAAGTTGATTTTGCACTTGAAAAGTTTCATTGTTATAAAGTCTGCAAAATGGTGTTCTGCTATTTATGAAACAAGCTCTTAGAAAGCCAGGAAGTACTGTACTTTGATAGTAATTTTTCACAGTACATTATGGGTTCAGACTGACATGCTGCAAAGACTTCAAAAAACTGGGCTCCCATGGTTCAGATACCAACCTAAATCATATTTTGTAACTATTATTAGAACTCATTCAATGGTAGCTTCTATGAACTTGCTTCCCTCATAAACTGTGTTATTGGTTTTTTTTTACCCTGATTAATCTTTCTCTTTTTACAAGCCATAAGCCTATTAATATGGCAATATTAATTCTAGAAGTAAGGAAAATAAGTATCTCAAGCAACTAAAATTTTGCAGCTATGATTGAAATAAAATACCTTTCCGATACTTCAAGTCTGGTAAAACTATGTCACTGTTCTGATCCAGTCTTTCATATTTTATTCAAATACGTATGAAACCTCAAAGTTCCATTGCTGTCATCTTCCGCAAAAAAAGATAAAGCTGAAAGAGTATTTAGAGACAAAGATTTGTGTCCCCACTAGATGGATGACCACACTGCTGTATTATAAAAAAAAATATTCAGAACAGTAACTTTTCCAGTAAAAGGGAGGAGCAATTGCTGTCTGCTTTTAAGAGAAGTTGGTTTTGCTCACTACAAAACAAGGACAGGAGAATATTTGTCCACAGTAAGACAATTTTGAACATATTCTTCTAAGTTGTTCTTTTGTTTGAATGTAACAGAGTCTTCTTGAAGACTGATAATCTATCTGTGTAGCTCTCAGCACAGGCTTTTAGGAGCAGGCAAATCTTAAGGGAGTACAGAGAGGACTGAAGAGGCTCTGGATGTGGAGAGAAGAGGTGGCTTTGTGCAGAAGTAAGGCATGTGATTCGTTCCTGAGGAATACTGTCTGAACATGCCCTTCTTGCAGGTGTTCTGGGCATTAGAGTTCCTGCTCCACCAGATGACCCCAAGAAAGGTTGCAGGCTTTCAGTGTTAGGTGACTCACAGCAGAGAATTAAACTGATACAGTGAGGCACAATTTGTACCCAGCCAGAATGAATTAGGCCCATATTATCACCATTATTATGTATCAGAGATTATTACTGTATTTGAGCTTTTTCCAGAAGAAGTCAATTTGTAAGCGTGTTTTTTCTAATGAGCATGTCAGTAAGCAGCACACAGAGAAGCGGGGTTTTTTTCCAAGTATGTACATGAAAATGTCTGCTATAGTGTGATTAAAAAAAAAAAATCTCTTGCATCTTTATTACTTTCTTTTTCCCCTTGGTTAACTTGTCTATTGGGCATTTGTAGCTAATATGAATTTTCCTAGAATTCAAAGCAGCTTCCTGGCAATATATCCAGCTCAAATCACAACATAAGGGTTTTTCTGAAGCTAAACCCAGCTTCATTAGATCTATTCAAATGTTTGTAGTATGCTACAGTCAATCTCTGGTTAAACTTTTTACATGAATTTTCATCTTTGTGTCATCGACTTTTAAAGAGGTTTTGTCTTCAGAAGAGTACCAGTGCAATGTTTTCTTTCTCTTTTCCAGCTCTTCTTATTGAAGTCAGTTGGGACCTTTCTGTTGTTTTCTTTGTGTCTGGGAGTTAGGTCACATAAACATTGGTTTTAACAAGTTTCAAGCTCTGTCCTGGTACCTTTTGTACAAATAAAAGGATATTTCTGTGAGTGGGAGCATCTGAATGCCGGGTAGTATTTTAAGTAAGGCTTCTGTAAATGTGTTCAAATTTCAAGAGAAGTCTATCCTTGCAAATACTGCTGAGCTCTATGTGCCTGCACAGCCTCAGTGTCACTTTTGACATTTCCACTTTGTATGTAAATATAATCCCTTACAATTTAGTGTTTGTCAAACATGTGTAAAGGTAATTATTTCCCTTGTACTAGGTCTTGTGGGAGCTCACATAGTCTTTTACATATCACAGGAGCAATCATTAATGTTTATGTGTAAGTTTTCAGTCAAATCAATGATATACTAGAGGCACCTATGAAGAGGTGTTTCATAATTAGCTTAAGTGAATTTCAAAACTAGAGTAAAAAGCAGTTCATTCCCAGACAGGCTTTCTAGAGAAGCAGCAGCAGTATTCAAACATAATTTTTACTTTATTTATCTACCTAGTAGCTAGAACACAGAATAAAACACAAGTAGTCTGAAAGCAGTGTCCCAAACTGTCCTCTCCGTTACATGAAGTACAGCTTGACTTTTTTCTACCAAGCAGTTAAATCATGGTATTTCCCAAAAACTCCACTCCAGAACTGCGCTGGGCAGGCAGTTAACCGAAGAGAACATAGCAAAGCACTTCTAAATAGCAAAGGTACAAAATGGTTTTACTAGTTAAATGGCACGTTTTTTAGGTTACCTTGGGAGTGCCTATGTCAAAGCCAATGTTGCACGCGGTCAGCAGGCTCTGGAAGAGACTGCAGCTGGCTTCACAATGAAAGGCTGTTTCTGTAGCCACAAGGACTGGAGATGTACTGTTGTGATAAAAGCTGAAGTTCAGTAATCTGAGATAAGGTACAAATTGCAGATGTGTTTGGCTGAGCTGCCTCTGCTGCTGACATGGTCTCCCCGTATCGTTATAAACCATATTTTTGCTTCTGGCACAGTGCACACTTGGGTTGCATATTTCAAACTGAGGCTTGAGCTTAGCCACAAAACTAAGAAAATAAATCCAGAGCATGATACGTTTTCACAATATTCCAGGGATCAGTCTACCCCCTGTGTTGCTGCTGGATGTCCTGTTGATTCAGTGCCCCAGTAGAAGACACCTTAAAGGCAGGTGTAACAGAGTGGTGAGTTGAATCCAAGTTGTCCTTAGACAGTAAGGATTCCCCCATTGTCAGCAACAGAGAAAGTGAAAGCTTTCTCCACTGTGAAAATCAAAGAGTGTGCAAACCTCAGTCCATCTCCTGATCTGAGGGAGCGGGTGAAATACATTGCCCAACAGGGTTAAGGAATTATAGGGGAGAAATCAAATGATAAATCTAAGTATGGAAGCATGTGTGATATAAACAATATACATGTATATGATATATAATAAAAAAGATAATAACCAAAAAGGTTGGTAATCTAATCCATACACAAAGAGAAAAGGAAATTTATTGTAATAGTCTCAAGTATAAAAAAAAAACAAACCCACAAAAATTCTTCCTGAGGAGTCCAGTTTTCTTGCTTAATTCCCACTTGGTTCTCCAGTGATGATTGATAGCTTAACCCTGATGGATTGAGAATTTGCAGATAAGTATGATAGCAAACTTGGATGAAGAAAGTGATGAAAAACAGGTAGAAGGTCAAAGATGACACACAGAATTTAATATAGGGATAGAAAGGCTTTAAAAATAAAACGTGTAGTCTTCATCTGATGACTGGATGTAATACATGCTTCTCATAATTTACTAAAGTTTTGTTGTACTGTTTTCAGATTACTGTTATAGTGATATACTTTACATGGAAACCTGAAGAAGCTTTTAGGGTTGAAGATGCCCAATCTATGATGATTAGTGAAATGCTAACATTCATCTTTATACTCCTCTGAGCACTAGATAGATTTGTTGAGAATAATTTCCCTTAAATAATAGGCTTAGCTGCAGGCTGTATTTTA
This sequence comes from Actenoides lindsayi, assembly GCA_025331215.1. NCBI lineage: Eukaryota > Metazoa > Chordata > Aves > Coraciiformes > Alcedinidae > Actenoides > Actenoides lindsayi. The sequence goes on from WTSP01002155.1 coordinate 39,899, forward strand.
CTAATGAATCCTTTTAAAATCCAATCGAGAGTTTTGATATTACTTGGCATTTTCATATTCTTGCTTAGAAGTGATTTTTCTGGTTACTCTTGCCAGTTAAAGAAACTATTAAAGCAAATCATATACTGGTTAAGAAGTGTTAAATGCATGACTTCTTTATTAATCAAGCACTAACATAAGACATAGTTCTGATGTGGTTTAACCTCTGCTGGCATTTTAAGACCATGCAGCCACTTTCCGATGGCTTTCCCCCTCCCCTCCACACCCGCTCCTGTGGGATTCAAAGGAGAATTGGGAGAAAGAAAAAAAGGTGAGACCCTGGGGGTTGAGATAAGGACAGGTTAATAAAACAACACAAAGAAGAAAACAGTACTAATGAATGATATACAAAGTGAGTAAAAGAAGCTGGGAAGGCTCTGCCTGTGCCCAAGATGCCAACTTTCCCTACTCCAGCCACACACTGAAGCAAATTGAAAACAAGTTCCCCCAGCCCTCCCCTTCTATAGGGGCATGACTCAGTATTGAAAAGTATTGTTTGTACTACAAACATTAGCAATTCATGTGAGTAATAGTAATCATCGATTGCTCTTCTGTGAATGCTTTCTTAAGGATTTTTTTTTGAAGTTTATTACAATAAAATATCAATGGACTTGTGGAAAAAAAAGTCTGGTGCTCTTCCGAGAGGATCATCTGGGGAAAGAAAATTTGAGAGAAGAGGGGATGTGGCAGTTCATATTTTTTTTAATGTTTAATATCTTTTCAATTACTTTCTGGAGCTCACAGTGAGAATTGTGCATTGGCATGAGTTTTGGAGGCCTGGCTGACCCAGGCTCTCTCCCAACTGAGTAGTGCCAGTCTCTCACTGTGGCTCAAGCTTGCATTGCTGACTTTTGTACCTCCACCAGCTTAGAGTTGTGTGGGTCTGCAGAACAGGACTGGAGGAGAGGACCTATAGGTCACCTCAGGTTAGGTCATACATGCCAGAATGAGAAAATCATAGAGATTTCTACAGGTGAGTGAGTGACAGTGAACTGATAGGGATAACTGAGAAGGGTTGTATATGATATGATATGATTTTCAGGTATTCTGAAGTCTTACTGGATCATTTGAAAAAACATTCAGAAAGGAGCAATTAAACCATGTATGCAGCTTGTTATTTGTAATGGCTATGATTTTCTTGATATATTCCGGAGATGAAAAAAATATTCTTGCAACCACTTTAAGGGGCAAAAGATTTATTTTTTTTATATCTCATCAGTAGAAAAAAGAGCTGATAAATCAGATATTCCTGATACCTGGTTTAAAGAATTCAGGCTGTTATGTAAGCTATTGATTGAAAAGTCAGTAAATGATGAAAGAGAAGTTTGTCTAGCATGCATCAAATTGCATGCCTTTTATTGAAGAGGTGCAGAAGAAACTTGAGCTCTTGTCGGATGTCCATGGAGGCATACCATAGTATTAATATAAAGCGGGTAGCACCACTGTAGATATTTGGGGTGAGAGTCTTCAGTAGAATAATCCTACTGAAGCTGTTGACAGCCTGTTCAGCCAAGGCTTTTGACTTTGCCAAATACATGCCTTATATTTACAGTCAGAAGTGGGAGTTTGCTGAAAACAAGGGGATTCACAGATGCAAATAGGGCACTAGAAGAGGCAAGGCTGTTTATACTTGAACTTCATGAGCTTGTCTCCTTTCGCAGGGTACAGATCCTAAGATGTTTCCTTTATTTTCTTCAGACAGGGGTCATTTACAGATGCAAATCTGGATGTAATTGCTTGCTTATAGATATTTCTAACCAGCAGTGTTTATAGAACCCAGGGAAACCAAAAGCTTTTAATCCCAGCAAATAAAATATCTAAGGCAAATTATTCTTGGCTGAGGTGCAATTGATTATACTGTTAAAAACAAATAATTTACTGCACCGGGTTTGGGAAGTCAGTTCACTGAAATGTTATGGTACAAGATGAAAAAATACTAATGGGTGAATACTCAATGTTTATTGAGAATTTATAACCATAAAAATTGCGTTAAGGGTAAGAAATAAATTATTTAGAGCTAACGTTGTGGGAACAACAAGAGGGATGTTCATGTTTACAAGTAGTCCTTCACTGCAAAATAAAATAGAGGGGTAGACTCCAGCTGCAGCATCAGTGGATTACCAAATAGGAGATTCAAAAAAAACCAGTTACAATATTTAGGGCTAGAGACAATAATAACCCTTTATCTCTGTCATTTTATTGGGAATTGCAGTTATCATCTTCAGTTTTGAATCTTCTAATGAACTACAAACTATTCGATACCCTTTTTTGTGTCCTGTATTGTATTTCCTTTCTGATTGGACTTTGCTACTAGATTTTGTAGACAGAAGGAAACCTGACAGAAATACATTAAAACACTGTAAAAAGATATACTTTGCTCATTAAATTGATAAGTATAACATGCAAACAGAGCATTTTTTAGTCCATCCAAGTGTATCTAATTTTATAATCTCCGGAATCAAATGCAGTCATGGTTATGAGTTTGCCATCATGATTGGTAGCTGTACCTAAACCAGACATACATTATGCAAGAAATCATTACTGGAAGTATTTAATTCACATCCTATATTTCCCAGCTAGCAAAGCAATGAGATTCATTGGAGTGAAATGAAACTGAAACAGAAATAGGCCTCAAGCCAGGAAAAAGAAGAAAAAATTAAAAAAATGGCCCTGCATGGCTGCAAGCCAGTGCATGCTCCATTGCGCAGTTGTCAGCCTCTTCCCATGGCAGTGGCCAAAGAACATTTTAATTTATGGTGTCTGGGTTGGGTTCCTATAGCTTGTGCTGTATAGTACCTCTGACACACAACAGCTCCTCATTTTGCTGTCATGCACCAGTGAGCAGGATGTGGTCTTCAGGAGCTCCTTGTCTCTGAGCTTCTCCCAGTGAGCTGCTGTGCAGCGGCAGTGGGTTGGTTCCGTGGTGGGACGGACACGGGCAGCTTCCAAGGACATCATTCTGAGATCTTCCTCTGTGGGCTGGCTGGGACTAATAGAAAATTAGGGGGTTAGGTTCATCTCATGAATTTTCCAACATCTCAGTGGTTTTCAGTGTACCAAGGAAAGAGAAAATAAAGGAAGGTTGAATTTTATAGAAACCAAGTCAGTCACTTGTCTAACTGGGTTGGCTGGGACCACTAAATTGTGGAGTATTGTTAATGCCTGTAAAAACAGTTTCTCTCTTATTGCTTCTTTTTCTATTAGCTTACTGACAATGTCAGTAAGTTTCTTTTTTTCCACCTCCAAAGTGAACCAAATAAGAATATTTTCTCTCTCTTAATAATTTCTGCCTCTTATTTCAGTCTTTTGGAGGACATAGTTCTATTATTACTGATGTTATTCTCCATTTATACAGTCTGTAACATAAGATATAAATCACTGCTGCTAAATCAAGGCTTGTTTACGTACTAAACATACATGCTAATCACTACAGTTTCTTGCAAAAAGTCTTGTGGCCTCTAATTAGCACGCTCAAGATTTTATTCTACTTGCACTGTAAAAGGATCAGGCTGCTTAAACACTCAGGTATTATAAATACTCCAGGTATTATAAATATCTTGAAAGCACATCTGGAGTCAAGTGTGCTTTTGACAAGCATGAGGTAGAACAACAAAGCTTTTTAGGGGAGAAAAGCAGAAGAATGACAGATGGAAGGATGAATTAAAAATATAGCACTTGCTTTTTAGGACTTTTGAACCGTTTTATTTTTTTACACTTTCTAGGATGTAAAATTCATTGTTGCAGCAGATTAAAAAAAAAACCAAACAAACCAGTAGCTTGTGCACAAAGAAATGAACAATGTCAGTTTGGTCAGAAACAGACTGACTTTTGCAGAAAATTTGTCAATTTTACATATGCTGTCTGTAGTTCATCTGAGTACTCTGTAAAATAGGTTTAGCTAGTGTTACAATATATACTCAGATATTAAGGAAAAAAACCATATCTGTTGTGTTTGGAAGCTGGTAAGTTTTTTTTAATCTCTGCACTGTGTACAAGTTTTATTTCTGTTACAGACTTTTGCTTTTGAATCTGTATGCAGCAAGTATGACGCTGTAGGTATCTCTTCTTGTAAAAATGCATTTTTATACTCCAGTTTGGAATATGCAATTTGCTGAAAATATCAAGTGACTCTTAGGAAGCGCTTAGGGTGTTTAATGCATTCGTTAACACATGGTGAAGTAAATGGCTGTGTTTGAGGCAAAAGGCTGTAAATAAAAAATGCACTTTGAGGGTCAGAAATCTGTGTAGGTTCCTAAACTTACTTATGTCATAAGCTGAATGATTCAGGTTTATGTCAGTGGGCAGGCTACAGCTGTTGTTCTGGAGCTGGCATTTTCTCAGGCTGCCAAAAAGCATCTGCATCACTGGGCATGTTCTGTATATTAGAGCAAGAAGAACAAGAGCTGCAGGACCTTTACTCTCTGCAGCCGATCACAAAGGACAGCTGGCTCTGATCAGGAGCAGAGCATTGCTCTGCAGCCTCCTCTGGCTCTCACCTCCTCTGAAAGCTCAGAAGAAATTAGCAGGAGTAAAGATTTTTAAAGGTTTGCAGAGCACAGTGCTAGAAACAGGGTTAGTGGTCCCAAAGTGGTAGACTAAGCTGGGATCCTGGAAGAACAGAGATCTGTATGGAAGTTCTCAGCCTCTGGGAACGGGGCATGCAGGTATTTCTTTGTGTCTGTTATGAACTGGGGCTTTTTTTTTTTCTTTTCCCTTCCTTTGATTATGAAATTCTGCTGGTTGTTTTTTTTGCCTTTAGGTAAAGATGAGAAATTATTCATAAGTTCTTTATAAATCTGCAACAAAAAGTTTTGAAGCTATTGGCAAAGAGCAGTAATAATAAGATCATGGACTTGTAATTGGCAGATAAATAGCAATAGCTGTAAAGAGAAATATATTTTAATTTATAGCTATTTGTGCTCTACAGTGACTTTCAAATAATTAGGTAGAATTGTTATTTGTTCCTTTGCACAGAAAAATCATTATGTAGTCCAAGTCAATAAGACTTTTGTCAGAGGATTCAATAGCAAATGCCATTTGAAAAAATGTTTTAAGGTTGAGTGTATGAAGCAACAATTTAGGGACCTATCTGCTTGCAGTTTTTTATCTAGGGAATATATGCCAGAACTCAGTATAGTAATGATTTTCTATGCTTTTTTTTTATGTTGGAATTTAAAGGAAGCAAGAAATGCAGTTATTTGTAGACTTTCTTCCATAATTATAAATGTGATCCATATTCCAGAGTAGGAGAAATGAAGAACTAAATTGGGAATGTTCATTAATTAATTGGGATTAGATTTATAGGAATGCCTTTAACAAAAGAATATGATAAAACAGTTAGTGGTTGAACAATACTTTTTGTCCTAAAGTTATAGTAAAACTGGCAAATACAGGTTTTTTAACTCAATTTTTTCTTTCCCACATTTGCAGTGTTATGCTGAAGTGTTGTATTGCTAATGATTCCCTTCAGTGGTGGAAATAAAATGTGTACTCTTTCTTGCTGTAGTGTCTTTTTCAGACGTGATTACTATTAAAAAGATTATATCAGATGTACTTGATCATTAAGTACAGCTACATTCTATTCTGGTTACACTTGGACTGAAGACGGAATATTATGGGGACACTTTGAACCAAGATATTTTGATATCTTGGTCATGGGCAACCTAATACCTAATAATGTCTTATTGAGCTATATATGTAGGTGATTATGTAATAACAATATGTTACAGTTTTATGAGAAAAAAATTAACACCTCTGTCTATAATAATTTTTATTTTTTTAACTGTAGAGGTTTGGACAGTTAGTTGTCATTAAGTGTTTTTAACCTATACAATTATCAATAATAAATAATATTAGACCAACTTCATGCCTTACTAGAAAGCTCTCTGTGTCTCCATCATTGGTTATGACAGAAACATGAAAGAATATGAGCCACTGACAATTTAAAAGTGATTCATTGCTTCTGTCAAAGCAATATATTTTTAAATCATGCTTTCATTTGTCTTTTCCTTGACAGGAGGTATTGTTGATAAGGACCTTCGTCACTACCTCAATTTACGGTTCCAGAAAGGTTCGGTAGACCATGAGCTCCAGCAGATCATAAGAGACAATCTCTACCTCCGCACAGTGCCATGTGAGTAAAGTGGAGATGAACAATTCTGTTTTCTTAGTGGCAATAGACTGTTTGAATTAATGCTGCTCAGGCCATTTGCGAGGTGTGAAGAGGTGGACTGTAGGTGAAGCAGTCTTCCTGTAAATAGATTTGTGGTGTGGTTCACGTCTTCCACATTATTGCTGAGAATCTGAACTGTGTAATGCTGAATTAATTTCAGCATATGCATGGTGTTTTCAAAGTTGTAGTTCTTATAAACGGTGGCTCTAGAATAATAATCTTTCCCTTCTGCAAATTTAATGAAAAAACCAGTTTTCTGGGTTGGTGTAATCGATGTCCAACGGAGTGAGTTTGCTCTCACTCCTATTTCACAGTATTATATGTTATATAATAATACTGTGGGGTTTAGAAAGCAATACGGCAGCAGAGGGAACATGTAAACTAGGAAATTGTGGTGCTTAGGTGCAGCAAGCGTGGCAATGAAAGTTTGTGTTGTCTTGCATATATGTTCTTTTGTTGTTGCATAAATCAGTGGTACCTATATCTGAAATACTCTGAAACCTCTACAATAGTTTTTGTAGCTGTTGACATTATTCACCTCTTTCTGCAGTAGACATGAAATTAAGCAGAGTAATGTAAACAGTGTCCGACGGTCAGGGCCATGCCTTGGCTGAAAGACAATATTGTCATTTAAAATGAACTGAAGTTCCATTATTCCCTCATAAAATAATTGCATAGTAGACAAAAAACGGGCCTTCTGGTTTTGGCCAAAAAAGGGTGCACCTTTGAACTTCCAGGCTTGACACTGAAATGATAGGCAGAAGAAGGTAGACCAAGCAAGTGACTGCTATTTATATGGTAATGAGTGGATGCTCTTTGAAAGTTGTGTTGCTGTGAATGCTACTGTACTTTTTTTGTTTCACTATATTAAAGAATGGATCTTTGAAAAGCTTCACCAAAAAAAGAGGCTCAGGCGTTTCCCTTTTGGAAGCTGAAGATAGTCTTTTTTTCAGGAGTTTCCTTCATCCCTGATTAGAAAGTAAGGTGGAGAAAAAAGAGTAAAAAAATTATTTGTATACTGAAAATCAAACCCACAACATTTATGTGAGATTTATGAGGAATTAGATTTGTTTGAAGGTGCTGAGAGACACAGCTGAAGTGCAAATGCAAATACAAGTATGTTTTGAGGTTAAATCCCACTTCTTAGGTTGTCTGGGAGGGTCATTACCATAGCAGGATACTTATTATAGGCCCAGCACATGCTTGTTAGTGGTGGAGATCCAGATTAAAAGAAGGAGAACCCAACAATATTGCAACCACTGCACATGCACTAACGTCTGTCATTAGTATGGGCATGGTGAGTATGTTTTGGGTTTGGTTTATTTTAATAAGAACACTAAGAAAGTGTTCTCATTTGTCAAGTGAAATACAGTACACAGAAGCAAATTTATCTCTCAAAAAGTAGCAGTTCAACCACAGAGACCTCAATTTGGACCTGTAAACACTTAATATTACCTTTCTGTTCTGCTGTGGCTTATCCAGCTTCTCTGTCATTTAATATGGTTAGATTCTTAGGTCATTATTGTGTTGCACATTGAGCATCTTTGAGTGAGAACCAGATTTTCAAAAATAGGATGGCACTGTGAATGACGATTGCTGAATCTCTAGGTAAGCAGGCATGTTCTTGGAAAGAGTGGAAGACTTTTCAGTAGTGCTTGTAAAAAAAAGTAGGAAAAAAAATTGCTACCCAACTGGCCTATTTTCTTTGAAGTTCTTGGGGCAATCCTATGAAAGTAGTCTTTCTGAAATGTGGGTATTTTAAAGTAAAGAAATGAACAAGTGCAGACAGGGTGATGCGTGGTTAGCTAAAGAAGTTTCGTAATCAGGAAAATGAAAAGGGCCCCATCACATGGGTTACAACCCAGATTTCCCCTCAGTCATAATTGCAGTGGTTCTTTTTTAATGCAGTTTTATTCTATCTCCAGCATTCATGGTTAGGAGAGAAAATGTTCTCAATAGGTTTCTTTTTTTTCATATAATGTAACTAATTTTTGAATAATGACCTTACTTTTCAAGAGTGCTAGTATTTAAAGTTTTCTGCTTTGGGCAATCTTGTTTGTTTTTTGTTGTTTGGTTGGTTGGGTTTTTTTAAAGCTCTGTACGTAGGCTGCATAATGGTCAGACATCCAAATGCTGTACTTAACAGTTGGTAGGGGGATCTCTTTAGTATGGGACAGTAATATTTAACTGGCTATACCATTGCCCACAAGCTCACTTTATGAGTACAGACTAACCATGGACCTATTACAGATCTTGCAATGGATGCCAGCAGAGCAAAAGCAACACTCAGTTTGGTCAAAATCTTGGGCAGAAAAATAGAGAATGTCGACTGCAGGCAGCATAGCCTTTATTTCCAATGACAAAGTTGTAACATAAAGAGGGGGAAAAAAATCTGAAAAATAGGTGTCAACTTTTTTCCTTTAAAAACGCACCTGCAGTCTTTTCTCAGTTATGGAGTGAAACCAGGAGTACCTTTTTAAGAGAGTCCTTGACCTTGAGTTTTTACTATATTTTGCTTTTTATTCAGATTGGCAGCACTAGTGCTAGCAGTGCAGTGGGCATGACCACTGGTTTCTCAGCCTTCCAGGTCAGACTAAGGCATCTTTCACTTACATTAAATGAGTGAGTATTCGGTGTGAAACCATGAAGCAGAGAATTAAATTCATATGTTTTTTAAATTGGGATAATCCAAATGTAGTTTGAACAGGTAAGTCAGTATTTACTGGGTAAGAATTTGAATGGTACATTATAAAAGTGTGCATCCTTGTGTGCACCAAAGGATGGATGGGCCAAAATCACATCACATGAGGATAATGGATCAATTGTGCCCTTGCAAATTGTGGCCCCTTTGGATGGGATGGGTTAGGTTTGTGATCTTTACGTTTCTCTATTTTTAATAATACAGTGCCATTTGCTACCAAATTAGAAATGACCGTGCAACCCTAAAAGTCAAATGATGCCTTCCGTAAGCGGTTGCAATTCTCAGTGCCATATGAAATTGATTTTCACTGCATTGTCAACAGGAATTACACGCATATATCCCAGGGCAGAACGTGCAATTGCATTTGCAGCAGTAGAGATGCAGCCGTTAACTAGCTCTGTCCCCAGAGCTGTGTGACAGCAGTAATGAAACTGATACATAAACAAGAAAAGGGAAAAAAAAGTTCTGTTAATTTGAAACTGAGCTAGAAAAGCAATATAGCTTTCAACAGACGAGGTCAGGACATTGAAACTTTTTTAAAGATACAGTATTACAAATAATTTTGAGGAAAATAATGTGCTCTTGGAAAGGAAGACTGGGCAGTGATCTTCTGTCAAGGCACAGCTCTTGATTTAATACAAACAGAAGGACACAAGTTCAGCTATTGGCAACTCAGAAGTAATACAGGTGAAAAATACTCTTAAGCATCTTGGAGGAAAACAAAAAAAAATAAAAATCCTGTTTGGGGAGGGGTGGGGGAATGGAAAGGAAAAAGGTCTCCAAGTTCAGAAGTCCTGACTGATGTTTGTCTCATTAATATTCTTCTCTTTCTGTTGTATGGGTTTCTAGCATAGTTTTCATACCCTAACATTATTGCTGAAGTTATTTAGGAGTGCTAACCATTTAGGTTGTCCTACAATACAGAAAAACAGCTATGGATAGAAGTGGTACTTGTTAAAACACAGTTAAGCAGTATCTGACACTGTCCAAGTCCAGATCCCCACAAAACGCATCTAAGACTGTGAATGCTGTAGGCACACAGCAAATTAATCATGCTGCATCTTGTGCTTGGTGGCAAACAGCAGTTGCCATGTGGGCAAGCAGCTTTCCAATGCTCACTAATGCGAGAAGAGAGAGCTCTAAATTTGTGTCATCACAAGAATAAAGCTTTGGGGAGAGTACATGACAGGAAAGGACTTTTGGTAGTGACAGTCATGGTCAGACCTGTCTCCTTTGATATGTCCTTCCAAGGAATTGCAAATTCCATCTCTTTATGAGCTGGCAGAATAGTGGGGGCTATGGTTGAAAATGCAGTCTGTATGCTTCCTTCCAAGACAGGGAATGTGAGGTGATAGTGGAAGACATTCTGATTGAAAAGCACTGTAAAAAGTCAAAAATTGACAAACCGATTCATAGAAGTGAAAAAACATGTAGTAATTTGAAGAGATTCTACTGATACCCTCTGGGATATAACTTCGGATCAACAGTAGCTCAGGTGATTAACACCAGTGGAGCATGCTTCCCAGAAAAGCATCCTCCACCGGCCATGTATCAGAAGTGCTAATGTCAGATAATTAAAAAAAAGAGAAGAAAAAGAAAAGGTGATGGAAGTCTTTGAATTCAGGGAAAAAATAATGATGAAAGAATGGAATGTGTGGCTCAAGGTCATTGCACTGGCTAATGCAGTATTACTATTAACACAGAAGTCTTGGAGGAAGGATGATTTATTTAAGACGTTTGTCAGGAGTGTAGGAAAAAAGATTCAGTTTATGACTCGGCCACATGCTATATCTGAGTGACCACAGGCTAGAAATGCAGTTATTATGAGGTATAGTTCAACCTATAACTCCCCACATACAAAACTGTGATTGTAACTCCTTCTTTTCCGTAGTTTGCCTGTTGGCTCTGTGCTAGGCGCGTATGGGCAGCACACCGAACTGCAAATATGAAACCTATGAACACAATAACATCCTTCCTTTCTGCTGTGATTTCTTACTGTTACCCACCTTCTGTGAATACTTAGATTCTTTGGTCATTTTGAGTGACTTTAAAAGCCTTGTTTTCAAATACTGTTTTGTTCTACTATAATCTAGTCTATGCATAAATATACTTAACCTACATGCTGCAGTACTTTTTTTTGGCTGGACTTGCTTTTGTTTGTTATACATAGCAAAGAAAAGTGCCATTAGCTTTCTGGTTTGGATTTCTTTTTTTTTTTTTTTTTTTGTGATACTGAAGTCAATAAAGTGTGTTTCTACTTGAAGCAAGAATTGCTGCAGGGTGGTGAAGACACTCAGCCTCAAGGGAATTCACTCCACACTTTCAGCTCTGGAGAAATCTCCATCTCCAAAATAATCAGGGTCTCTCCCTCTGGCAGAGAGGTGTATTACATTGGGAGACCATGTTCATTCATAGTTTTCTTCATGGTTACCAATCAGAAGGAATAAGGCACCTCCGGAAGTGTATATACTGAATTATGTTGAGATTTTTCCTCTCTTGCCCCTCCTCCCTGGCCCTGGAGCTAATAGGTGTTGTCTCAGTCACTATGACAATATTGAGTAAGAACTGAAGGAAATCCCAATTACAAGCCCATGTTTTAATCTGAAGCTTCTGAATTTAAAGGTGAGGAATGAATGGCAGAAGTCAAATGGACAATAAATACATACTGGGTGAAAGTACATCCCAAGCAGTAGCTCTGTTTGTGTAGTTCTGCTGCTCTGAATAAGGATATGTTTGATTAATCTATATTTAGACAAATACTCAAATTTCCTTTCTAAAATGCTTTGTTCCCCTTCTAAAAAGGATATAGCCAGGAGCATTCAAAGGGGAATGTGTGCAACAGACTTGCTGGTGGTTTCATATATTTTTCTTGTAAGTTTGTTCAGTGTCAAAAGTTTCTTTCAAGAGTGGAAATTCAGTACACAGCTTCGTTCTTAAAATAAACAAACTAGAAAGTCCAGATATTGTCAGTTAAAAGATCTGCCAGCTTGACATTATAGGGAACTATTCTTAGGATAAAATAACCTGTATTTAGCACACCATTCCTACAAGAAATGTCTGTATCGTTGGAAATAACAGCACCTAACTTTAATGACTACTTTATTCTTTCAGACAACTGTTAGTTATTGCTTAGACTTGACTTTGATTGCTCAGAACAGAGCAATGCAGAGCTCTAGGGAACTGTTCTCATTGTTGTGTTTGTAATGGAGCACACCTTCAAGATGCATTTAAAGCCATTTTTGTATCTCGAGCAAAATTAAAGTGAATCAGCTAATTACATGAGATGAGGACCTCATTGTGCTATATGCAGCATTGCCACATGTACCAGAAGGTGATGATGAGGTCACTACGTCAAATAACTGACAGCCTAAATAGAAGAGGCAAAGAACAGTTGACAAATAAACTCAGAGCACAGACAGCTCCTGAGTTGATTTTCATGATGTGGAGTAGTGGTTAAACTGTTGCCTGTGGACCTGGCTTTGTTTTCCATTCCTACATTCAGTATTCCTAACTACCTCCTGGAAATGCACAGGATACACTGACCTGTTTCTCTCAAGACAGTGGGAACATCCAGTTAAAAGAGATTGGCTCATTCATCTTTGTATTGACTTTTCTGTGTGATTTTATGTCAGGTTTTTTGTCTGTTTCAGAGCAGGGTGGTGAAGGTTACAGTTGGCACTGTGTTGCCTCTCGGTCGGTGGGTACAAAGCATTGCTCAGGCTTAGTGTGTTCAGGCTGTAGGCACTGCATTGCCGTCGGTGGGAAGCAATGGAAGAAAAACAAGCAAAAAAACAATTTTGGGTTTTTTTATTTATCAAAGTGAGTTACAGTTTTATCTTAATTAAGATCTAGGGTAAACAGATGCCCAAACTAGGTCTACAGATAGCAACTCTGGTAGAAAACACTGTACTGTTTGTTAGTCATGAGAGAGAAAACACGTTTCTTTCGCATTCACCTTTTCTCAAAAAATTTTCAGCTTTATGTATTGTGGACGTCAAGTCTCAGCTGTTTAGTGACTAATACATCTGCTTAAATACCTTAAAATAACAGGCATCCAAAGAAAATACTGTACAAGATGAAGGGGGATATGGAATGTGTCTGATACGAAGTGTGATTAGATATAATAAAATAGCAGTAGTTGTGTACCACTTTTATGGGCCATTCAAGCTGTAACATCATACGATCACGTGAAGACATTAGGCTGGTTTCATTTGCTGTACAGTTGCAACAACTTGAGTTTCTCTGGGATCCTTGCACCCAAATCACATTTGTAAGAAACTGAGACTGCTAATTCTTCCCTCTACTCCCATTCTCTTCAGTCCTTCATTCCCTCCTTTCTGCTCCCTTAAGCACCATGCTTTTCCCTCCCATTTTCAAAATGAAATAATTCAAAATCAATAAATATGTATTTTTTTAATATGTACTACAGTGCCAATGTAAATGATTTGTATAACTGGCAATCTGATGCACTGCCAACTAGAGACTTGGTATTACACCACTAAAGTCACCAGAAATTTTTGCACTGAAAAAAAGAAGCAGTAAAAAGTTCTGCAATTTCAAAACTGAGCTTTAAGTAGTTCTCCTGCAAAAAATCTCCTATCTTCCCTAAGTGATTTTAATCAGCATGTGATTTAAAGACTAATATCTTTGGCAAGCAACTTAAGTTGCTAATCTTATCTGCCTATAATTATTTATATGTGTTATAAAATGTATAATGCCAAATGGGAAGTTTAGTTACAGTATTTGTGCTGATTGCCCTCAAGAATCAATCATTTTTTTCTTCAAACTTTGAGGAAGCTTTCTAGCATTGCAAAATGAGTTCTCTAATTCACATGATACTAAAAGGATAAAGGATAGTGGCAGTTTTAAATGAGTTTTGGTGATACCACTAATCTTACTGATTACTTCGGAATTGTCAGGAAAGTAGAGGGGCAATAGCATAAATCTGATAAAGTATCTTGTCTCTGCAGAACAAGAACAACAAATAATAGAAGAGGACAAAATAAACTTATTTCACAAGTGCAAGTCATAGCTCTTGACTCACCAAAAGCAGCTTGAAGTTTGGGTATTTCCGGATGACAGTAGGCTTTTCTAACCTGAAGGTCTTGGATGTGCTATTGACCTTTTTTCCTGAAATAACAAAACTATCTTTGAAATTATGAGAATTATAAATATGATTAGCAAACCATGTAAGGATTCCTATGACTTCTAAACCACTTTTTTTTTTCCCTGCGTGATCTTTCTGAATTGCCTTCTTGATACTAAAAGGTTTTAAAATATACCCTGTAGATAAATTTAGCAGTCAAATAGGTCAAACAATTTATTTTTCTTGAGTGAAGCTGGAGAACTTTACATAAAGGCAGAAACACATGCCAGATTGTACAAGTTTTGAGGTAAAGCATTGGTAATGCAGTTCACCTGGGAATGTTAGAGCTGCTTAGACTAAAGTTGCCTAAAAAAGCTTCATCATGTTGGAACTTTTCATGTCTTTGAATGACCTTTGGATTTGTTGTCTTTCTTAGTATCATTTAAAGACTTCCCCCCCTTTTTATTTTTTTCCGTTCTGTCTTCTCTCAGTTAGTAAAAGATAAACTGTCAGAGACAGTGGATAATCTTTACTTGGTGATTTTCATCTGCAGAACAACTTAACAGTGAATATGGAACACTTAGAGCTGCTCTTAGAAATTCAGAAGAATAACAACAAAAGAAAAAGAAGTTGTGTAAAAGAATCAATACTCAGAATTGGATGACTGCATTAAGCTACTAAATCTATATTTCCATCATTGAATAAAAAAGTCCAGTATCAATTTTGGCAGGATATGCTGCTTTTGTTTTTCTCTTTTTTATCTACAATCGTAACAAAAGAAAGTTAGTGGTAGTGAGGGTGGACTTCCTTGTGAATCAATTATCTGATGCATGTTGAACAATTCATATGAATGGTTAAACAGCTGACCAAATTCAGGTTCACCAAATAATCAGCTTGCTCACATCCATGTCTCTGAAGTGGACTTGCAGTTCAGTAGTCTTCTCACATCAGATGGAGCTCAGCTCCTTGCTGGTTTGTTTGGACACCATGCTCTGTGCTGTGGCTCCCTTTCTTTAAAAATGTCACAACTACATTGCATTAATAAGATTGTACAACTGAGATTAAAGCTTTGGGGTTTTTATCATGCCTTCACCTTTAGAGAACAAGATACACCTCATATTTTATCTGTTTTATGAAAAAACCCAAGGATGCCATACCTTCTGTGTGTGGTAAGCCATGGTCGATGGACTTTTGCCACTAGAGGCACATGATTGAGATTTAAAAGTAGCTTGGATAGAATAAATACTTTAGAGGGGAAAAAAAATAGTGAAAATTAAAAAGGTGCATTTTAACCTCTGGTTTCACTAGTAGGGATGAGATTAATTTATAATTTATTGGTGGGAAACTATTACGAGGAAGACTCTGTAAGTCCTCTCCTTTTTATTTCCCTTTATCCTGATGGAATCACTGTCCTGTTTTTGTCCCATGACAGTTTGTCACAACTTTATATTTCTTCTGTATCTCCAGGTTTTGATTCTACCCAGTGCATTTTTCTTTTTCCAATGTATTACTGTTATTAACACATCAAGCTCTTGACTAGCTATCAATCTAATATGGATTATTCAAATCTTTCTGTGAAATTTATTTCAGTGATTCGGAATAGGAAGATGTTCTAACTCTGAAGATGGCAGAAATATATTTTGGTTAAAAAAATAATTATAATAATGCAGAGATTCCAGATAGTATTTCAAATGAAAGCAGTGATCTGGATTTAAATGCAGAGCAGTGTTGTAATTTCCACTTTAAAATTCTTGACTTTGAATTTTAAAAGGTTGGCATGGACATTCTGTTACTTAGACCCTTTTACTTATGCTTCCCAGTTAAGAGGTTAGATATTTTTAGTACTAAATTTCATAATAAAAAAATAAAATCATATATGCCATTATTTTATCAATGTATTTCCTTTGTATTTTTGTTGAAAATAATCACTAATACATTTGATATGTTGCTAAAATATTTTCAGTCTTCACAAAAATGGTGGATCATTTTATATGAGATAAAGAATGAAATTCACTCTAGGCTGCTGATGGTGCACTCTCCACTTGTGTACTAGTGACCTTTAGCTAACAACAATGTACACCACCACTCATTTAAAGTCATCTATGTTTTCTGATTCCCATTTCTGGTTTTGATTGATAAGCTTTCTTTTTCATCTCATATCAGTACTGATATGAGTTCTTCCACTCATATTGCTTTAGACTTGACAGGATGCTTGACCTGTCATTCGGCGCTTGTTAATCTCAAAGAAACATAGAAGTGACTTTTTATTTTTTGCAAGCTTTAAATAGAAAACATTCTACCCCTTCATGCAAAAACAAATTTTTATTTATTTTTTTTTTTTAATTCTGCAGAAGTTTTGGGTCACTTCTTGGAAAGTCTGATCATAGGTGTGTCAGGAAAATCATGCAGTAGAGCTCTGTCCTGCTGTGATTTGCTCCTTTCACAGGAGACATCATCTAATTGGCAAATGCACAGGGAACTCTCTTCCATCCTGAAGAGCTCCTCGTATCCAGAGAATAGCCTGTTACTTAATGACTTTTAATTCGTTGGAAGAACTGATAGCATTCAAAGTGGTGATTCAGCCGGATTTCCTTTCGGAAGCTGTTCTGACAAAAGATTTCCTGGGGGTAGTGGCAACATCGGTAAAAAAAATCTGTTGTTCCATTAGAGATGTTCTGCATTGACTTCCACTAAAATTTTGAGTGATTTTGAGCAAGTTGTATTTGCTTCTGGAAGGTTATCAGCACTACCTACATTTGGTGATTGGGCTCACGTTGCTGGCATAGCAGCTTTCTCCCCTTCGCTGTTTTGGATACCACATGCAGTGGTAGTTGGATACCACATGTGTTTTTCATGTCTGAATAGAAACAATTTCTTTGCAAGAGATTGCAAAATCATCCCATGTGTATGATTGCAGGTAATGTAAAGCATTATGGGCAGACTGAGGCTCTCACAGTTATTTTACAGTCTTTTGCGAAGAATTAATCTTGAATTTATGGGAATATTTGTTTGTGCCAAGTCTGTGAAATGCATGTTTTATCATTCCTCGTTAAACACATGTGCCTATATATTGTCAACATCAGTATCTAATCATTCTTATTTTCTAGTTATGAATAGCTTTGTATGATTTAAGTGTAAAGCAGATTATAGTTTGTATGTGAATTTCATCTTGTAGTGTTTTCTAATCATAGCAACTTAAACTCATATGACTTGCAATTACATTTTTTCAGGTGAAAACTAAAAAAATAAAACATTTTTGAAGTAGAGGCAACAAGGATAATCTTTAATTAAAGAAGATAGTGCTAATACACTACTGAAATTAGGGAGGTGCTAAAGTAAATTAGAAAATAGGTTAAAAGCATTGACATTCTTCAATGGTGTCTTGAGTTGGCAAATCACATTTGCTGAGTGGCCGACACTACCAGAATACTGCTGTGAGGAAACTAGTATTGTTACGCAGAAAGCACCATCTTGGTAGTCTATACAGCTTACAGTGCCAAATTTTCATGTCTCTGAACAGAATGAAATAGGAAGTAGTTGCTTATACATCAAAAACTGCTATAGGTGCCTAATGTCTTCATTCGTATTCATACTCCAGTTACTTTATATTTTCATAGCTGTGTAAAGGCCCTTGGGGTTAGAATCACAAGAATCACAGGGAGGTTTAGTTGGCTTTTGGTTCTTGTCTAGATCTGTGGTCATCAAAACCCATATTTTTTTGCTATCTAACTTTACACAGAGATAAAATTCTTAGTTACTGAAGTTTTCATCAGTGTAAATATTTAAGCACCTATAACATTGGTCTGAGCATCCATGTGAATGTCCTAGCTCATGTAATGATTGATTCTATTAAGGTAAACATTTAGGTCTCCTGAGGACCTTTGCTTTTATTTGAAAACATTGCTGGTGATTTGGTGTCTGACTCCAAGCCTTCAGCCACTGGGCAGGGAAAGGAAGCTTATGGCTTGAGGCTGTAGGTTTTACACAGACTGAAGAAGGTGGTTTACACCGAAGCTAATGCTTGGGTGGAGGAACTTTTTAAGTCTAGTCCATAGAATAAGCAAGGCTCTTTTCCAAATACACCTCAAGGTTTACATCCTCTAGATAATCTAATGCAGCTACCTTCTCAAGGATAGTATAAGTCAGG
The DNA here is from genome assembly GCA_025331215.1 of Actenoides lindsayi. Classification (NCBI taxonomy): domain Eukaryota; kingdom Metazoa; phylum Chordata; class Aves; order Coraciiformes; family Alcedinidae; genus Actenoides; species Actenoides lindsayi. The sequence continues at coordinate 58,044 of WTSP01002155.1, forward strand.
CTGGTTTCATATTTCTGTCTTTCTCTTCTTTCCTTCTAAGTCCCGTGAGGAGATGGTGAAATGTACAGCTGAGGACATGAATTCTACTATTCAGGGTTTTGTTAGAGGAATATGTGAAATAATGCAGAATTCCTCATCTATTACCAAAGGGTATGGGGCAGATTTGTTGTTGGAACCTCCCCCCCCCAAGGTGCATCATGTAGAATGAAGTTATAGAGTGTAGAATATAGAATATCTAATCTTTAGTTTATCTTTTCGTGTGCTTCAAAAATAATAATAATTTCCTATAGTGCCTCAGAACTTGCCATGAGATCATCAGTCACTTTTATCTACAATGCAAATGCATCTGTACTTGTATCAGGATTTGGGCACCAGATCACTACTATTTAAATACACAGTTAAAATTGTTCTGACTCAGAAACATGGCAATTATAGCCAGAAACAATTTAGTAATCTGGATTTTAAAGCTGTCAGAGAATAGTTGTCATTCTGGTTTTGTACTTTATAATGCCATGTTCTGGAAGAGAGTGATGAATTTTGGAGAAAATCCTTCCTTTCATCATCTTCACAAAAAGAGAGCATTTAATTACTCCTGTTCTTTCCTGTCATTATCCTCAATTTGCATCTCCCAACTCTCATATGTCTGGTGCGATTTAGTAGAGATTTTTACTTCTCAGACTCTTCTGAGTAAGATGCAAGATTATTTCTGGCCTGGATCAGAGCTGTTCATTCTGAACTGGAGTAAAGAAGTAGAATAAAGGCCAGGATGTCTGAGGGAATCAGTGGTGACCATGCCTCCACTAGCTTCCATTTTTTCAAAAAAAATGCAAAGTATATGAGGCACTGTGTTTCTGAGAGCTTTTTATGCCTACAAAATTGAGGAAAATATCCAAGCTTTATGTTTTAAAGAATCTATTTATGTTATGTAGCTCCTATTTTATTGAAATTCTTTAAGAAGTTCTGAAAAAGCAATGAAGTCTAAAAGAAAAGAGAAGGCTTCTGCAAGATGCAATTATACTGTCTCTCTTTGTCCCTCTTTTACTAAATGTAAAAGACTTGAGCAACAATAATAAACATAAGAAAGCGTTAGTTTTTGTATTATCTTCCATTAGCATCATAAAGGAGAGTTCTGAATGAAGATTGTTTGTGTTGGGGTTTTTTTTGTTTTTGTTTTTTTAAATGGTTACAAATTTAAGTTCTCCCTCCTACAAAAGAAGGAACCTTAAAAGATGATGAGTATAAAGGAATGGGAAAGATGAAGTGGGTTTGTTACAAAAACAAATGTCTTTGCTTTTGTGCCTGATATTTTTTTTTTGTCCATCAGACAGTGGAGTGGCCTGGAATGCAGACATATCATGAGGAAACCTGAAGTGTAGCTTTGTACTTTAGCTCAGTACAGACCTTGGAAATGACGTTGTCATTTTTTCAATGAAATTTTCATGCAGTGAGCACATACACGGACATTTCCTAACACTGTGGCAATGATATATCTTCTTTTGGTACTGTTAGGTCAAATGAACCTAATAATGACTGAAATACTAGAAGTAAGGTGGCAATGTTTTGTACTAAAGGAACAACCCTTGTAGAGTTGCTTTTCAAGGTCATGGGTAAAGCTCAGTAAGAAGACATTAAACATTTATGTACCGCATATATCACTTTCATTTTTAAAATGCAAAGCTCCCCTTATGAACTCCTGACATTGCAACCTTCTAATGGTAATTTTCACTGAGTTTGGAAAGATGAAGGGGTTGCTAAGGGTGTGTGTTTAAATGCATTAAGGCCGGAGGCCAGATCATGCTCTCAGAGAAAGGGAGAAGTCTTCTCAACTTGGACAACAGCTTCATGAGGCTCTCAGCATTTCTGTCATCATCAGGGACACATGGACTTTAATCTAAAGAACTTGTCTTTCATTCTGCTTTGCAGCTATCTGCACTCATAAGCAGTTACCAAAGACTAAATAAAGGCTGATTTTTAAGAGGATATTTATGGTTTTTGTAGAGACAGTAAACTCAGAGCAAAAAATGCATCTTTTAACTTCTCATCGAGTGACTTGAGTGACCTTGTCTTGGAGTACCCAGTGCAGGATTAGACCACATGGAAGTTGTCTATCAAGCTGTTTGGGCAGCAGAGGGAACATGTAGGTAACTTCTGAAGATAAATTTATAAAGGATTGTGATAAAATGAAAATTTTCTACAATTTCCTGACTTATTTTTTGTTTGTTTGTTTATCTTTAATACTAATCTAAAACTAGATCTCTGGTGTAGACTAAGATCACTTTAAATCCAGTTAGAAAATACATGCAGTTAAAAGAAAAGGCATAACACTTTTCATTTCATTTCTTGAAGCCTTTTCTGAAGTGATTACTGTTTATTTCCCCATTTCTGCTGTTGGTGATATTAAAAAGAGGAAGAATGCTACCACCTTAGCCTGGCTTATGCATTGAAAAAAAAACCAAACCAAAACCTAAGCTGCTTGAAGGATGATTTTAACCTACTAGGTTAGAATTTAAGTTACATAGGAAATGCACAGAGACACAGTCATAGACTCTAATGCGGATTTTACTGCTTGAGTGAAATATCATGAACTTCCATTGAGTTGAAGTAAGAATTAATTTTGTTCTATATGTCCCTGGTAGAATTTTGTTAAGTTAATATAGGCCTTAACTTTCTTCATCTTGTAAAATAATGCACCACTTCCCTAGACAATACAGTGATGTTTATAGCAACTTAATTTTCTTTTGTTATGTGATTCTCTGTAGCACCTATAAAGATGGGATATGTACAGCACTAACAATCCTTCAAAGTTAAAGCTTGAACAGATCGATGTTGTCAGGTCCATTAAACACAAAGCACCTCTCACTGCTGGCCAGAAGGGTTAATAAAGCTGTGTTATATAGAAATAAGGAAACCATGAGTAATTAGTGAAAAAGGCTCTCAACCTTTTTCCAGATGTCATGCAGAGGAGGGTCTGCAGTGCTCTAGTGCTGTGTTTTTTCCAGTCCACTTCTGTTTTGGTGCAGGATCATTCTTTTCTTCCCATTAGCTACTACATCATAGGTCTTAAATACGTGCTTATGGAAGCTGCTTCTAATTTAGTAACCTACTGACACAGGAGAGAAGGGAGTGTGGCTAGAGAGGGGGGAATATTTAAAATGATTCAATCTGTATTTTGGCTCTTACCCTGCATGTACATCATTGTGCAGAGCTGCTCTCTTCCCCATGCCTTGTGGATGATTCCCATTGAAGCAGTATTGTTCAGAACTGCAGCATGGCAGAGAGGGAGAAATGTATGTCTAATTGTAGTAGTCCATATGATGGTGTAGTCTTCCTTCATACCCCAAAGAGAGACCACAGAAGAAGTGGGAACACTCAAAGAACAATTTCCTTGGCCAACGTGGGGTGGCCAGGGGCAACAACACACAGTCTTACCACTTTCTAGATGGCTGTCTGTGCTAGAGAAAATGTGTAGAGATTAAGAGGAAATAGTGGCCCTGTAGACTGATGGGAAGGGATTTCTTTCTCTTCATCCCCACTTACAAAAATATATGACATAGTTAAATGTTCCATTAGCTTTGTCTCGACTGCTCTATGAATCTCTCACAGAACTGTGCTTCTAAGCTTGTTTTCCAATGACACGTGCTGCCAATTTTGAGATGAGAAAACTGATCCTGAATGATATAGCCCAATTTTCACTTCTGGGAACTGAAGAGGATTGTATCATCTTGGGAAATATTATTCTGCAGCTTTTATATCAAAGCAACTGTAGAACTTTTGTAGTATGTCCCTTAGCACACATGTAGGTTTCTTTGGGTTTTGTTTGTTGGTTTTTTCCTTGCTCTGCGTAGGATTATTTAAAAGATTGGGAGTCAGAGTTTGGGTTATATTCTCATTGTCCTTCATTAGATTCATGATTCTGGCCCAGATGCTTTGTTAAATCTGGGCCACATACTATTCCTCTTTCTATGTCACTAAAAAGCTTGAGCAGCGAAAAACAGTCAGTCTTATGGCATGGGAGAGACCAACAGTAAAGAGAGTTCAGCCTCACCTTCCCATCACTCTCCAGCTCCATAAATGTGTTCTGTGATGGGATGGGGAAGAAACGAGTACAGAGAACTAGAGTCTACTCTGACTACATGTGTTTACTCATCAAGGCTGGAAATACATGAGCATAACTTGTCTGTTCGTTCTCTGCAGGCAGCACAAGCACCAATATCACTCTGCTAAGAATTTGGGTTTGTTTGCCATCCACAGAGACAAGGATTTGACTCTGTGTTTCACTCTATCTATGAATACAGGAAAGCTACAATGATGATGTTGATTGGATATAACACTGCTATTGTGTATTGTTCATGCAAAACACTTGAATGATGGGTCAGGGTTTTGCAAGATATTTCAGATGAGCAATGCCATAAAACTAACCATTATTAGACTTGTTTCATAATTTGAGGAAACAGCCTGTTTTACATAGATGCAAAGACAAGGAGTTGGACACTAAATAAAACAATTTCTTAATTTTCTTTGCAGGTCCATCTGGTTTAATTTTTTTTATCCTTTATTGTATTATTCAAATGAAAAGTGAGTTCATGTCAACAAAAGCATGCATCACTATTCTGTTTTGTTCAAAAAAGGCTGAATTTTCTATTTATCTGCTGGTGTTTAAATCAATGTAAATGTTACATTAATTATGATATATGTTGTTTGTTGCCTATTCATACTACGCAGGTATTGTTTTCATATATGCAGAGAGGACGCAATGCTTACATTGCTGATCTGAAGGGATCCTTAGGTCTTTGATGAACCACACAGCATCCTGTGAGGTCAAGTTCTGAAGTACAGTACTCCTGAGGACTTTGGTGGAACAGGGGAGTTGAAGCACATCAAAGGCTGTACCTTACTGATTTAATAGCTCAATTAGGTCTGCAGCTAGAAGTCTTCTAATCCTCTTTTGGAACTTTTCCTGTATAATGAATTTTAAGTTAGTACTCTTAAGATTTTACATTTTGAATACAGTATCCAATTCCCCACTGATGTCAGTCGGTATAACTTCATTACTGTTGGAGAGTTTTGAAGATTAACACTGTCCCAGGCCTAACCTTGTTATTATACCCAGGAAATATCAAGTTCCATTTCCAAATGGTTACTGAATGCGAAGAGGTCTCTTGGTTTTAGTGATATAGATTGGCACAAGTAGCTCTGGTCATTGCTGAGCTAAATATCTTCCTGAAATATCAAAATAAAGTTGGTAGTTTTGCAGCATTTTGCTATAGACTTGTAAATTGCTTTGTTCTCTAGAATTACAAAAGAAAGTAGGTAAAAGTTTAATCATAGAACTGTAAAAGGTTGCACATATGAAAAGCAGGAGCTTTATTATTTTCTTTAAATAATATGTTGTTATTGTCAATTCCACAGTTAAACCAAAACAAAAACAACCCCCACACCCACAAGTTCAAATTAAGAAAATTATTTTCATTCTTTTTTATGTTTTTGAAAGGATTTGCTTTTGCGGACTGATCTTGCAGCACAGGTTAGTGCTGAGTGTCAAATTGATGCCTGGGAAAGGGTACCTTTGCCAAAGTTATTTCTGTCACTTCCCCTCATTTTTTTCTTTAATCTTTCCCTCTTAAAATAAATGTCACGTTGAGGCTTAAACACTATTACAAGCAATAGCATGCCTGAATGCACCTGTAATTGAGGCTCTACCTGCTCCTCCTTTCACAAAACTGGCACAGGCTTCACTGCTAAACCCAGGTGCACCGATCTCAGTTAAAGGCAGAGTGAAAAACTGCAATTCTGTATGGTCTTATTTTCATAAATGTGATTTTGACTTGGGCTAGTTTAGCCCACGTGTGTCTCTGAGGCAGAGCCGTGGGCTGGGACTGTTCACATCGGCAAAAGGTGTTCATTTCCTTGAAAGAAGGAACAGTAGGTGTTAGACAGTACATTTTTTATGACAAGAGGAGGAAGGAAGGTCATGTTTTATCTTATTCTTCTGAAGAAATCGGTGACAAACCAAGAGGTTTTGAGGAACAAATAAGTCATAAGATTCAGTTTCACGATTATTGGACAAGGACTGGCTTTCGTAGAGAAGGAATTCAGGCTGTTCCAGGGTTTTCCATCACAGCATAATCAACATTAAAAGAAATGTGTCAGAGTGAGCCAGTTTGGTAAAGCAGACCAACTGGAGACACAGGCAGGGAAAAAGAGAATGAAAAATATAGGAAGAGCTGGCAGCAGTGGATGATATGTTGGAGAGGAGATTCAACCGTTGAGATCTGACCTCATCTGGAAAGTTAGAAGTTGTGTAAACAGCTCTTTGATCAGTAGAAAGGTTGAATTACATCTCTAAGCTGAAAAAAGACATGAGAGATCAAAACCATGTTGCAGTGTGGCTGTTGTGGTCAGCAGGATCAATGTGACCGGTTGAGAAGCAGAGAAAAAGAGACATGAGATGAGCGATCCAGGAAGGTGGCTAATGGAGTTGCTCTATGACTTGCCTGTAGATGACAGCAATGAGCAAACGGGGAGGACGTCAAAAAAGAAAGAGCAGAGAAGTTGATGAACATTCCCTGCCTGGACCAATTCAGAGTAGGAATTGTAAGAAAATTAGTAGCCTTGTTGAGAGACAGCAGCTGCCCAAAGAGCACCTGATGCATGCAGGTACGTTAGTAAGATGTGAGCTTACTCTGGAAGTACTGTCTGGGTGTGATCTAATGGGATGGTCTGGGAGGTTCCAGCACCAGCGTAGGCATCAGGCAGGGATAGTACAGCCCTCGTCAGCTGGTGTGTGAGGTATGGTGCCATACTACTAACTCTGGTCTCCAGGTTCTTGTCTAAACTGCAGGCGGGTTGAGCTTGTATGTACTTACACTCATTTACGTTGATTTTCTGAATGAGAACTAAGAATCAGAAGAGAGGGGGACAAATCTGCAGGGTCTTGTGATCATGGGTTCAGAGATGGCAGGAGAATAGATGGAGGAGGTGAGCATAAGGTACTCTAAGATAAATGAAAAAAAGAGGGTGTAATTTTCACAAGACTGATTGAAGTGACAGACCTGTGGGGAAAATACTGTGTGTCAGGATCATTAAAGATTGCATTATAATAGAAATAAAATAGAAAAGGAGATGAATTAAAACAACTGCTGAATTATGACACTTTCTCATTTTTTGACTGCTGTGGTTTACAAGTGTAATAATGTTCTTCTGTCATCAGTTACAGAGTAGAGGTAGTCACAATTTTGTATTTTTATATTGGAGGGAACAGCGATGCTTTTAGGAGAAAAAAAAAAGAAACAGATTTTTATCTTTGTTCCTGCTTATAGTACTAACAACAATAAACAGTACTCTGAAAAAAAGTTTTCTAGCTTGTTTTAATGTAAAGTAATTACAGCTCTCAGTAAATGTGAGTACTGGAACAACTTCTTAGCAGAAGACCTAGTAACTCTTTAAATGTTAAAAGAAGAAAATTTAGTTGGCCTTCTCAGGAATAGATTTAAACTTTTTTTTTCAAATCTCTTATGAGTTTTATACATTCAGTCTGACATTGTTGGAAGAAAGAACAATAAAATACACATTGACAGTTTCAGCTAACAGTTGAGTGATACAGAAAAGAAAGGTAAGATTCTGAAAAAGTGGAATCTGGCTTACAGCATGTCTAGTCTAGTGTTCATAAAACTGAGATAATGTTGTTTTCTTACAGTAGCTGTGTAAAGCTTATGTGAGCTATGAGATAATCAATAAAATGTGAGAGAACTAGTTTCTGATGTTTGTGCCAAGCAGGAGTTTATGTACAAGCTGGGCAAACCAGTAGCATTCTTTTGAACAATCCAGTGGAACTATGGCAAAGGAAAAAGAAGAATAGTTAAAATTTTCTGCTGTCAGTTAATGTAGATTACATTCTTTAAATCTCAAACATTTCTCGTAGTGTCTGGTGAAATCAGAAGGACATTGTGGTTGCTGGGGGTGCTCAGAAATACATTGCAATGGCAACACTGTTTCAAGTGAGAAATGTGTTTGTCTAAATGATGGTTTGGACTGAGCTTTCAAGGTGTTTTCTCCACACAGAAGTACTACACAGTGTTTCTTACCAAGAGATGTATACAGACTGTCTTACACTCAGAGATGCTCGGACATGTGTTCTGGTTCCATATGCCTCTTGTGAAGAATCAGGAGTGACTCCAAAGTCTGCAGGAGAGAACAGAGTGGGAAATAAGGTGTTCCTTATGAGAAATGAGGTGGTTTTGACTAAACTTTTGCAGTCAAGGAGAAACTTATACACTGCTGCTACAGAGAGAAAAAAAAAATAAATCTATAATTAGTTTATCTTTAGAGAGTTAAATCCTTCTAGGTTAGTTGAATAGTTACAATGAAATCAGTGTTGAATCTTATTTATTACTTGACATTCACTTTTAGTTTTGTTATGCGTGTCATTATTTTACTTGCCTCAATGTGTTAGGATTTGAGCAAAATAAGAGTGTACGTGTGAATAGTTTCTTGGTTAATTATTGAGATTTATTTTTTCAATAAGTAATTTTTAATTTCACCTTCACAAGTGATATCCAGGAAGCTATTCCAGCTCCTGGATAAATCTCAATAATTAACCAAGAAACTATTCACACGTACACTCCTATTTTGCTCAAATCCTAACACCAGGTATTTTTATGTGCATTTTAGTCACAGAATAACCCTGTTGTACCAAGGGTATGGAAATTAATGGAGAGAGAAATGATTTAAGCATATTTAATTAATTTAATTTAAACATGTTCGAATAAGTTACCATGAATCTGATGGTGTCTGCTGTTGGCAAGATTCAAACAGTTTATATGCAGGAAAGGTAGTTAAAACAGGTACAGATTGAGATATGCTGATCTCAAAAGCCCAAAATTAAATACTTCACAGGATATTATGCTGGATCTGGCCATATGTGCCCTAAGAAATCAAGGTCAACCTCTGATTAGAAGTGAAAGTTATTTAGGGTGAAAAAAAAGTATTTGTTTCATTTTAGGATGTCTCTTCCTTCCTGCATGATTGTAATAAGGTACTTTTGTTGAAAATTCATTTTATTCATATACAAAACAAGAGAAATAATAGCCTTTGTAGGTTTCTTGTGAAGGCAGATTAATGAAGATTCATAACATGATTTCTTATCCTCAAGTGTAATGTGAAATGGAACAAGCTGTCAAGTTAAATATAATTAGTATTGTCAAAATCTAACTCTAAAAAATTACTCAGGCCAGATTTAAAAAAAAAAGCGAAAAACAACAAAGGTAAATTTCAAATAATTATATATTACTACATGCAGTCCTTTTAGCTTTTATTTCTACCCTCTGTACTAATTACTCACTATGTGTTTTAGTATGAGTAACAATACATATGCATTGGAATCCTTGAGCAGGGTGTTTTTGTTAAACCCTAAATTTACAAGACTTCACAAGCTTCTAGGAGGACTGGGATTTTTATTATTTTTGATCTAAGAACATGTTTTTTATTTTCATGATTGTGGTTAATAAACAAATTACCTCATACCTTTCATGAGGGAGAATGTTAATTGAGAAAAATGCTGAAACATTCCTTATATGAGCATTCTCTAAATTCATGGTACCCTTATCTCATGAAGACTTAGTCTTGGAGGAGAAGGTATTTTAAGGCTGTATGAGTTAATTGATTTTGATTATTTTTAATGTAAGGATGGTGAAAAAAGGTAAAAATAAATCTAAATTTTTAGGCTTACTCTACAAATATGGGACTTTACATACAGATCTAGATCCATGAATAATCTACAGCTCAATGTTAGTTTGCACTAATAGAAGTTCAGTTACATGGAAACTCTGCAATACCTTTGACTGAGGTAGAAGTCCAGTTCTTACTTGTTACTCAATTCAAGTTAAAGATTTGTAATTGAATTTGGTGATTGTAAGTTTATTATAGGCCTCAGTGCATTTCTACTGTAGCTGAGAGTATCTCTCATTATTATTAATTGAATTTCTCATTTATAATTTTAAATATGTAAACAGCAGTTGATAAAACTGTTAATCACCTTCAGAACTGTTTTCTTAAGGATCCAGTTATTGTCACTTGCACATTCAGGCACAACTTCTGTGGACAAGCAACAGTCCTGTTTCTTCTTGGTAACCTGTGTTGAAAAATAACTCTTAGTCTGTGGATAAAAACATTTCCAGTTGTGTTATGGCACAAACAGCATTATAGCTAACACAGTCACTCAAGATATCAAGGCCCTCAGTTACACATTTATACCATAGACATTTTTATAGGAGAAAGTAACAGCTAAGAAAAATGTGAGGTATCATTTCAGTGGTGTACCACATATATGTGAATTAAGCTCTAAGCATCTGTTGTCAGATAATGTCATAGCTTTCCCCTCGGTAAAACACTGAGTAAATACTCGGTGTTTTGATCCATGAGGTGAGAAAAATGTCATTCACTTCCATAAAGTAAGTTTGCCTTTCATTTTTTTCAGTTGATTTTCTTCTTTGATAATAAAAGACAGGATTCTATGACTCAGTTGAACACAAAGAAAGCAAGAGAGGTTGAAAGGTCCTTTGACAAATTAGCACAAAAATAAGTACATGTATGTTCACACAGTATAGTTATATATTTACAGGCTTTATTCAAAAATGTTCTTTCTGGAAAAGTGAGCTATGCTAAGTCAGCTAATTTGGGAAATTTCATAGTCAGGGAGTTGGAGTCAGGCGTAAGATGAGTATATAATGCCATCCAGAATTTTCTTCTAAGCAAAAGGAAAAAAAAAAAAATAAGGGAAAGATTTAACCTTTAACTACACTAAAACATACTAGGAGTAACTAAAGAGTCTACAAGGAACAAAGACATTTGTCAGCCAAGAAAGGAAGCTTTGTTCTAGGGGTTGGAAAGTACAGCTGAGAAAAAATTTACACCTTCCAGAGTATTAAATACTCAATTCTTTGGTCACACAAATAGAAATGAAGTAAGTAAAGAAGATGAAGGTTTCGTTAGGAGGGATGGTAAGGATTAGCAATACGCCAGACTAAGAAAATATTTAGTAAAGGTAATTCAGAACCTAGACATGAAGGGAGAATGACTAATCAAAAAGTGTATAAGTTTATGGGGTTTGGGTTGGGGTTTTTTTGGCTTATAAAAAAAAAGCACTTTATTGCATCTGAGATAAAAGAAAAAAGGAAGAACTTGGCTTGGGCTGTAAGGGTGCAAATTACCTCCATATCAGAATATCTGAAGAATTTAAATGTGAAATTGCAAGTCTGACATCCAGGCTGTTTGGTACATTTACAACATTAGAAGTAATACTGTGAATATCAAATGTAGCTCACTTCAGGAGAAAAACACCGTTCAGGAAACTATGTATTTATTTGTTCAACTCTGTAGAAAGCAAAGCTTTAGAATAATTTTGAAGTGTTGACAAAGCAAAGTCGTAGAAGTGAGTGGAAAATGAGATGAAATACAACAGGACTTTCATAAAGGGTTAAAAATGTCAACCTAATCTGATAGTTCTTTGATAGAATTATTGATTTTTATTAGCTGAGGAAGTGCACAATAGAATTAATTTGTCTCTAATTCTTTGTCATGTTTGGTTTGAAGAGATGGGAAAGAGTAAAGTTGCTATATAGGAGATTGATGAGACCTCACGCATGTTCAAAAAGGATGTAATTGGAAGAAACACTCAGCAGACACATGAAACTGCTCACTGAACAAAGTACCTGTCTTACTGAAATAACTACTTTAGCAAATTAAAGATGCATACATACATAAGAGGGGTTTTATTTGCCCTCTATAGATAGATTTAGGAATGGATTCCAAAGTGGTGGTGGTGGTGGGGGCAACAAACAAAAAAAAACCTGAACTAAAATGACAAATTAAAAAACCCCAACCCTGAAACATAAAGGTAAAAGAGGTTACAGAAATGAGTAAAAACTGAATATGAATCGATTAAGGCTAGAAATTAATGGCACTTTTGAAGATCTGATGAGTTTTGGTTTTAAAGGAGCAAAAAGAAACTAATTTTAAATGTGTGAAGCAGGCTACTTTGTATTTTCCCTGTGACTATAGACTGAATTGATTACAGAATTAATTTCTTTCTAGCTATTCATTCCTATACCATATGTGATACAGCCATTCATCTTTAGTTTTTTCAGGTTTTCTGTGCCATAACCCCATTGAAAGGTCTGGGATTCTTCTTGATAGGAGTTCCAGTTTCAGTCCAGATTAGCAAAACATTTCAGTATATACTTAAATCCCAGTTAAGTCATAGTTTATTGAATTTAATTACTAAAACATACATCTCTGTATAAGAACAGAACTGTGTCATATTTTTGTTTAAACCTGGATATAGATCATTTCATTGATACTTTAACCCTATAAAGATGGAATGTCAACTATAAAAACTCCTGAGAGACAGTGGAAGATAGCTCAACTCTTCTAAAAAAAGCTTTTGCACTGTGATAGCATGAGAGGTAGGTAGCAAGCTGAAACACAGGAAGTTCCACCTCAACATGAGGAAAAACTTCTTTACTATGAGAATAACGGAGCCTGGAACAGGCTACCCAGAGAGGTTGTGGAGTCTCTGGAGAGATTCAAGACCTGCCTGGATCTGTTCCTTTGCGGCCCGCCCTGGGGTTGGCAGGGGGGTTGGACTTGATCTCCGGAGGTCCCTTTCAACCTCTACCATTCTATGATTTTATTATTTTCCTCTTCATAAAAAAAACTTTGTCATATTTAATTAACAGTTTTGTGATTGTCATCAGTTCATACCAGATGTTTATCCATGATATAAAGCCATTATTATCAGAAGTGTAACTTGCTCTGTTTATATACTGAGATGATTCGTATAGAGAACTATGGTCAATTATTCTAAATATAGTCACAACTGTAATTTATGTGTGTTATAAGTGAGAAATAGAAGACGCAATAGGTAGATGTAGGTACTTTTATGTTTTGGGAGCTTCTATTTAAAAAAAGATACCTCTTCAGGTTAGGATAATCAGTAGGATAATCATTATTGAGAAGTAAAAGGATAAATATGACTTTGTTTTCACTGAAGCTAGAAAAAAAAAAAAATCATGATCCTGAACATCTTGCAGGCGATACAACTTCTTAAAAGTTAAAAAATGTTATAATGGTAATTAATTTAATTCACTCATTACACTTTTTAATTCATTTCAGAGCATGGTGACTTTGTTTTTCTGTCTATTAGATTTTTGTTAGTTTGATTATTTAGTCATAGCATAAAGGATCTCCACGTACAAAATTCTGTGCAAGCAGTTATTTAAAGACAGTTAATGATTTGAAGTATCTTAAGTAAAATAAAAATATAACAAATCTAGTGAATGGAGGGCATGTTGCAGAATGAGAGAGTATTCATAAGCACAAACACTTTTTCTTTCCCACATCAACTGTTTCTAGTGAAGAAGGGCCTTTAGAGATGAAGATAAAAACATGTCAATCCAAAATTGAAGGGTAGTTTGTATGGTACAGTTTGGTACCAAGAAAAAACATGAGTGGTAAGTTAAACCTTCCCTGATGCCAGAGGAGAAATTTTGTTTCTCCTATTCCCCTCCCTATTTCCCTCCCACTGCCTCTAGTGTATATATCTTTAAATTAATTTACAACACAACTTTACAAGTTAATTGTTAATTAAATAACTGTTCTTATGATAAATGAACTCCGCAAAGCAGATAAAACAGACTTCTGCTATTTAATGTTATCTTATCAGTACAGATGGTCACCCACACAATGCACCAAGTTTCCTGGAGGAAACAGGCATTTTGCAAAATACATGTAACTTCAAATACAGATCCTGTTGGAAAAAAAAACCCCTTATACAGTAAAAAGGAATGTGACTGCAGTCATCAAATAAATCGCATAAATATGTTGAGGCCTCCAAAAGATTGTTTGCCCAAAGACTGTCATTGACAAGAAAAAAAACAACTATCAATATATCGATGTTTGACAACCAGGTGATCAGCCCCAGTCAGCATGGGTTACAAAAGGCAGGTCCTGCCTTACTAACCTGATCTCCTTCTACAAGAAGGTGACCTGCCTAGTGGATGAGAGAAGACATTGTGGACATTGCCTACCTGGACTTTAGTAAAGCCTTTGGCACTGTCTCCCACAGCATCCTCCTTCAGAAACTTACAGCAGGAGGCTTGGATAAGTAGACTCTGCACTGGATAATGGCTGGGCTGAAAGAGCGGCAGTGAACGGAGCTAAATCTGGCCAGTGTCCGGTCACAAGTGGTGTTCCCCAGGGTTCAGTACTGGGGCCTGTTCTCTTTAATATCTTTATTAATGATCTGGATGAAGGGATTGAGTGTACCCTTGGTAAATTTGCAGGTGACACCAAGCTAGGTGGGTGTGTCGATCTGCTAGAGGGGAGGGAAGCTTTACAGTGGGACCTAGGCAGGTTAGATCAGTGGGCC